>WKFP01014315.1:532545-549335 GCA_011057875.1 Pterocles orientalis | reverse complement strand
GGGGGGGGGGGACATCCATGGCGTGTTGCAAATATATCATATTAAAAATAGTACTGAAAAATTCCATGTTGATGATTTTAGGAAAAGAATTTTCTAACTCCTGTACTGATATGAGTCTTTTCCAGTTTATACTATTGAGTTTTAAACATCAACCTCAATATTTATTGCTTCTGCTCTACTGAAAGAAAACATTTTAACTGTCTAATTTTTAAAATACCTTTGATTCAAAGGAAATATCAGTGTGCCTTGCCTTTCCTTTCTTTGCAGAAAAGCACAAATAAACTCAGTACATTTCCACAGAAAGAGGAAATCTGGTTCCCTCACAGATTTGTTATGAACAACACAAATTTGAAAATCAAAGGGAAATAATGTATACATTCAAAGACAGTGTAGAACTACAAAATTTGTTCTTTTGTCAACATTTTGCAAAAATACGTATGGATATTTTTTGTTAAGAGGGCACAATCTAAGTATTTATCTTCTCATATTTGATTTGTTCTTAACTCTCATTGACATAGACATTTAGTCAAAATTTATTTACGAAGTTGAAAACATCTTGTATAATTAAACCTGTTAAACCATTTGAATAGTAAAAGTGACATCCAGAACTGAGAAAAGTGGAATGGAGACAGCTTGCAGGACTATCTTGAACACATAGATATATGTGTCTCTGTCATTCATTTCAGTTCTGGGACACTTTTTTTGACTGCAATACTAGTGTAGCCCTATTTCTTTTTAAAGGCATTTATTCATTCATTCATTTATCCTCTGCTAACATTTCTTCTTAAAAACACTTGGGAAAATTAGCAAAGGGATTTCACAAGTCTTCTGGATCTGTCTGGGATGAAGTTAGCAGCCTGTATGATGCTGTGGTATGGATTTGTAAGTAAAACACAGTTGACCACACACCAGCATTTTGACTATTGCTGAGCAGTGCTCGCACAACATCAAGGTTTTCTCTTTTTCCCGCTCCACTCCATCCAGTAAGTACACTAGGGGTGAGCAAGAAGTTGGGAGTGGATACAACCTTAACAGCTAACCCGAATTGGTATTCCATGCCATATAACCTCATTCTCAGCAATAAAAATCAAGTAGATGGGGTTTTAGGGAAGGTAGATGTTGCTTGGAAACTGGGTGGGCGTTAGTCTGCTTGTAGGAGGTGGCAAATGATTGCCTTTGCATCACTTAGGGTTTCTGGGTTTTTTTTCTCTCTCTTTGCTTCACTTAGTAAACTGCCTTTATCTCAACCCATGAATTTTCTCACTTTTGCTCTTCCTGTTCTCTCCCTGATCCTGCTGGTGTGTGTGAGGGGAAGTAAGTGAGGTGCTTATCTGCTACCTGAGGTTAACTCAACACAACAGGCAAGATTTCTGAATACCCTTATAAATTTTAGGATAGTTTTATCAACTTGCTTAATCTCCATGTAGAAGGAAAATGAGGATTAAATCCTCATTCAGAGTCTGAGTCATTAGCCATTGAAGTCCATGACGAAACTCCAACTGACTTTAGTTCTAACACTTCCTGAAGAAGGAAAACAAGACTTGGTGGAAATCTCTCTTTCTTTTTTCTCACTAAAGGAATGACCATAAGGAAGGATCTAAAAGTTAGGTGTTTTCCCTTGGACAACTCTCTAGGCTACAGCCAGGTAACTGTAGGCCCAGAGGACAATTTGTCCTATCCCCAAACAAATGTCAGTCTTAAAGGTTTAAAGTATTCTTAACAGCTAAATTAAACTGATATCTATCCCTTCAGTGGCTAATGCTATCAGAGAGGCATTCTACCTGAAAAGTTGTGTGTAATAAGGTATTAAGCAAAATTTGAAAAGTGAGGCCCACTTCAATTCTTATTGACTGTAATAGTGGTTCCACAGTCTGCATTGGCGTTGATGTCAGAAGTGTTAGGTTCAATGGGAACGTAAGGGCTTCCAGCAGAAGAGCCAGGCACGTCCCTATATCTGTGTGTGTAATATATATTTGGCACTTCTCCCAGCTCACATGCATCTGCTCACCTCACGTGACAGCAGTTCTCACAGTGAATATCAGGACCCATGAATGGCATGGCTGGGGCATCCCAGTGTTGGTCCCCCCCACCACTCACCCTCTGCCACGCACCCTCCCTCTCCACCCTAGAACTCCGTTTGAGCCCAGGTCTGGCCTAAGCTTTGACATGGGCCAATGCGGGGTCACTGTCTGTGCCAAACTAAAACCTGTGGTAAGTAGGTACAAATCTATAACTGGTGGATTTGTTCTATTTCAACTTCAGTTTAAAAGTGAAACTGGGTAAACAAAGTGGAAAGAAGACTCACAGACAGAAAAAGGAGTGGAAGTTCGTAGGTGTTTTGGTAAATCTGAACAGCTGAGAAAAGGAAAAACAACTAAGAATTAAATGCATGTTGAAAGGAAGTGAGGAAAAGCATATTATTTACTTATGTGATCAACTGTGCACCTGTTATTCACTGGGAGTTTTGTGAAACATTCCAAAATATATTCCCAAATCAAGCAATACTCGCAAAGGATTTAGAATCATGTAAAATACGAAGCTCTTTGTATTTCTCTTTCTCTCATTATTAATACTAATTACAAAAAGTCCCAAGAAGCCTCTCAAGAGAGATGGGTTTTTTTCCTCATGCAAAATGAGTATTACATCCCATTAGAAATGTATCTCTACTCAGTATGTCAAAATGGACATTTCAGATGTTTTCTGGCTGACAAGTTAAAGATGTCCTCAGAAGCATAAGAAAATATCTGGGAGTTTCATTTGTCAGAGAGTTGCTGTAATAGAAACACAAGTATAATTGAGACATTTAAGCTGCCCCAGGGCAATAAATCCTCTCTGTACATCTGCACTTCCTGTAACCTTAAACATCAGGGACTTCGCTTTAATTTGCCTAATACCATGTTCCTGTCACTAATGATGTCTAAGAATTATCCCATTAATCTTTCCAATGTCAATTTCACAGACAGTGGTCATCACAACTCTATTAAATTTTTTCAGGTAAATTCACTTTTCAGAAAGATCCTACATCAAATAGACATTACTGTGAGCAGAAACTGCACACATCTGAGAAACTCTTTTGGGACAAGTGCCACAGCATCTCCCCCTACAGCCATGTTCCTCTGTCACACGGGCACCTGTGAGTGAACCAAAGGACCTGAAGGATGGCTCTGGACTGTTTCTTAGGCAAAGTCACACTGAAGGAAATCATGCTATAGGACGACAGTTCTCAGACCCAGCTGGATTCAGTGGCCAACAGAATCAGCTCTGGTTCTGAAAACTAAACCTAGTGAATCCAAGGAGTCCAATGTGGTTATGCTAAAGAGGTAAGACTACCTTCTAGATGCTCAGAGGCTACATTTGTTTTTAGCAGTGATCACGCAACCCCAAGAAGGTACAGATAATTTCCCTCTTCCCAGTAGCTAACTTACAAGATCATGTTATGAAACACCACCTACAGGCAACAAAAATATACAGAAATTTTCTGGTTTTGTAGAAACAAAATGTCAAACTCCTGGCTCTCTGATAGGTATCTATAGAGAGTACAAACCTTTCTAGCCATAAAGTGAGAGCAGTGATCAGAAAAGCTCAAAAATTTTGACAAAATAATGTTTTCCACATGTCCTTTTTCAGTCTTCAAAGTTGTGGATGCTTCATACACTTTTCTCTTTCAAAAGAAATACAAATTATTCTAATTTTAATAACCTTTCTGGACTATTGAAATGATTTTTTGTTTTACTTTATGTCATTCCTTCAAACTTATCTTCCTTATTTTGCTTGGAAGATACACCAGTGGAATAATAAGGATTTCACTGGATGTTTCAGAACTGCCCTTTTAATTACACTTTATTTTCTATCTTTACACATGCATTGGACTCCAAGTGTGCGGCAGGACAGGAGTACTCTTTAACTGTGACACTTAAAAATATGTAATTTAATAACAACATAATGCTGTTTAAAAGAATATGTTGGTGTCTAATACAGTTTGGAAGGTCTTATTTAAACTGTGAAATTTCAGGTAATTTCTCACTTCATAGCAAAATTAAGAGAGTTAATTTTGGTTTACTGGGCAAAGAGTTTATAGGAAGCAGAGGAGTTGGTTTTACTTTGTTAAGAACTCAAAAATATCATTAATTTTCACAATGGTATTTTCAAAAACTGCGATATTGTGAAGAGATGGAAAACAAAATGAAACTTCAAATTAAAATAAAGTTTTGAGCTAAATGAAAAAAATAAGGTAGACATTGAAAACTATAGGCAGGCTAAAGGCAGCAGTAATTAGATTACAATCTTAGGCAATGTGTAAATCCTATAATTAAAATGTTCAGGAAAGGAACAAATGTTAAAGAAATACAATTAAGCCATTGAAGAATGTTTGGATTTCTGTATGTTGTTGTAATTGATTGAAGCAACTGAACTTTTGTGGTTGGGATCTGAGTCCTGAAAGGGAATGAAAGATTTGAGAAACACATGTTTAGTATTGACAATCATTTTTTTCTGCACAAAGTGTCATGATTTTACACCTGGAGAGCTGACTCATAAAAAAGGAGTAGTGTATGCAAGAAGAATCTCCAGAAAGCATTATGTCAACAATTTTTAGAGACATGACCTGCAGGGTTTGTGAGAAAGGGTGATGGACGTAGCTAACACAGAGTTGCTCAAAATGTTGGGAAGACTTGCAGACAATTCCCCTATTTGAACTAAACCAGTGTTTTGACAACAGCCACAACTATCAGAAAAAATACAGATGCTAAATCTACAAATCTTGCAGCCAGTAGCCATTGTGGAGGAAAACTAATTTTTGCAGCAGAGAAACAGGCATCCTACCTTCTGCCTAACTACTGGAGTCCAATAGCAACTGAAATTCCTACGACACACATACTGCCATCAGCAGTGGAAGCCCCGCCTCAGTTAAGACTCAGTGATCTGGGTCTGTAGGCCTAATGGTGCAAATAATTTAGGCACACGCCTGATTTAAAATATATTGAACTTAACAGAAACACAAATTCACATCCTTTGGGACCTTATGATAAGAAACTGACATTATTATTTTCTCCTTAAATATTAAAATGACTGAGAACTTTTTTTACTTTTTTTTTTAAACAAAGATGTTAGTTCCTATTTTCCTGGTCAGATTCTAATTTGTTTCATTAAATTTTTTTCATTAAAATTTCCCCTGCAATGTCATAGTATACAATACTTTCATTCATTTCTGCACAGAATTGTGGCATACTGCTGTGTCCCACAAAACCACTGTTATTTTCTACCCACATGGGGGTATATTTCTGGTGGAGGGATGAGATCGCAGTCACCATAGGGTTTGCTATGTCAGATAAAATTCTTAGGCTATAAAATTTCCTATGTATACCCATCAAACTAGAAGACCTGTAAAGTCCCTTCCAACCCAAACCATTCTATGATTCTGCGATAATCAGTTGTTATTACGGCCCATTTTAAAGCAATAAGGATTTTGTAAAATTAGTCTGCCCTTTAAAAAATATTATAAGCGATTAACTGTATGTATATATATAAAATATGTAACTGAGAAGACCACTCAACGTGAGTATGCTCATTTATTTTCTTTTATTTCAGTGACACAACATAGCTCCCTTTGTTATGCAGGAGAGGTTTTGAGAATATAAAATGGAAATGTGTGGAAGAAATTAAGTGGCTGACATGAACCTGGCAATGAACAAGCATCAACTACATAGTAGCAGGATGAGCACTCAGCCTGACAATATCTGCTTGCTGTCAGTCACATAAACAAACTGAGATGTTATTTTTCATATTTGCACAGAGATGTTTTTATTAATGTTACTAGCCAGTCTACTGTTTTGGGTCTGAAAGACAGAGTAGCACAGGGAGACATGATAACTCCATCTCACATGAACCACTCGGCACCAACCTCAGCCCCAGCTGCTGTGGAAAAGAGGGTGGATGGGTAGATCATGAGGTAATATATTGCAATTTTTCCTATTAAACTGATGACTGAATGCTCCGATACAGGACATTCCATGGGTATAACTTAGCTTTGTCTGCTCAAAATTATACTGTTTTTTGTAAAATTTGGCTTCTCATAGTGCTGTTTATTCAGAATACCTTTCTGTTTACCCACTGGAGGAGCCTAAGAAGAAAAATGTAGATTATTAGCCAGTGTCAATCTGGATAGGTAGTATTGTTTAGAATTTGGTTATATTTCTTCATATTTATCTAATTTTATCAGTAATCTGTGACAAAAAAGTATGGGTTTTTTTAATGAGCTTATTCAATAAAAATGAGAAGTAGTTGATAAAGACAATACATGGATTGATTCTGATTCCATGGGAAACTGTACAGACAACATTTTGAGGCAGCAAATGTAAGGTCAGAATGTAGGAATGAAAAGCATCACCTAAGTACACAGGACAGAAAGTCCCATCCTTGCAAGCAAGAAGCCTGAAAAATTATGAAATGAGATAAAGACTTTTTCTATCTGAAAACCAAGCAAAGCCAAAAGGTAATTTGAAGGTGAGAGATTACATAATATACATGCAAAATCTGGTGAATTTCCTCCTTTTCTTCAATCCTCCACCATAGCTAAGTGTTTTGACTAGCTGTGGTAGCTTCCCTTCCAGACTATATGGAAAAATTAGAGATGTTTCACAGAAGAGAGCCAGGAGGAAAAAAAAAAGTAAAGAAAAAGTTCACCTTAGCATGAAAGGCAATGCTAGAGATTTCATTTCTGAAAAGAAACGTTAATAGTTAGGAAATGAATCTTGAAAATAATGGGGTTTTCAACTTAATTAATAGACACAAGTAAAAAGATCCAAAAGGTGGAAGTTTTAACCAGACAAAAGCAGATATTAGATTCATACGTAGGAAGAAACGAGTCAGTAATACAATTTGAAAGTATTGTACTGAATTTTGTTGCACCAAATGCTTTTTATAACAAATTGCAGATATTTCTTCTAAAAGAAAGTAACTGTAGTTCAGCTCCAGCTATTAGACTTACAGCAAGTATCAGCCTGCTCATTATTTGCCCAGCTTAAATTTCAAGCAAATATAGTACTTTGCAATGCCTCCAATTTTCCAAGATTTTTATTAAAATTAATATCAATTATATCGATAAATTATTAGGATATTTTTAAATGAAGTTAAATAATTTAAAATATTTATTCTCATATTTTATGACTGCTTTTCTATTTCTTTTAGAAAATAACTCATAATAACTGTCAACAGATAGGATGAGACTGTGTCTCAATTACCTTTGCATTCAAGATGGACAAATGCTATCAATTTTCAGAATATCGTGAACATTTCTTGTGTTTCTGTTACATTAAAAATACTGTTTAATCTTATTTGATGTACATTAAATTCTCTTATGAATTAGTTGCTTTTCTCAAGTTCCAGTTATACAACTTTATTCCCACAATAATTTCTCTATTACTAACGAATAATGTAAATTATTATTTGTGTTACTTCTAGTCTGTTAAAGCTCAGAAAAAACTCATATCAACCCTAGATTTTTTTTTTTTCTTTTTGTTATGGCAAACTGAAAGACACTTGAAATATGTGTCATGGAAAAGATGTGGGCACTGTATTGCTAATTCTCACTTTTCAAATGCAATGAGTGGACGGCTACTGACAGATAAGATCAAACAAAAATAGTTTGGTGCTAACAATGTTTACTTTCACGACAAGACCCATCTTATAAGCTTTAGGGAGCAAGGATGGTGTGCCTGGGCAGAAAACAAGGACTCGTCATTTGGTTTTCCCTTTGAACAGATCAACAATTCAAGTAAAATGTCATCAGTTCAGCTACAGCAACAGAAAAACAGGTCACTACTTATGCATTAATAAAAAAACACTGAGGTATTCTCTGACAGTGTAATTAACATTAAGAGATTACATTTGAGACAGAAGAAAATATATGAATGTATGTGACTGTATGAATCATACACATAAATATGTATGAATGTATGTGCAATCCATCCAATTAACGAGGAATGACTGACTGGTTTTAATTACACATCAAAATGCAGTGCTTTTTAGATTACTGAAAAAATTTATTGCATAGAACTTCAATATAAGTGAACCTAAAACTTTCAAGAATGCACAAAGAAACAAAAACATATTGTCCATTATTATGTTGCTGACACTAGCTACAATGAGATTAAGGCTAGAAGCATTTGTTATTAATACTTAGAAACATATTTTAGATATTTGGGAAAGGAATAATGTCTAGAATACATGATTAAAGAAAAGTGCAATAAATTTCACAAAAAGTATATTTTTTCCTGAATGAAATTATATGATTGAGAAAAGAGTTTCAGCAGATGGCTTTATTGCGAGCAATTGTATACCCTCCCTTTACCTGAAGGTGCACAAGTTTAGGTGGTGAAACTTGTTTTCTGTTGGCTTTGTGGTTCTCAGTTTCTTTTATGAGAATAATACATGTCAGGAAAACATTTGATTCTACCTTTCGTCTGACCTGATATAACTTCTTAGAAAGGAGCTGGTAGCTCTCCAATCTGCTCTCAATAGCAGGAACAAAATAGACACATACGTAAACTCAAAAACTTTTCCAATCGCTTTCTTCACCCTACTTACATTTGTGAAGGCTACTCCAGTTTCTGGGGCTCACTGACAGAAATAAGTTGTGGGGTTTTTTTCCTGCAAAGTGTCAGCTTTCTGAGCTGGTTTCACGAGATCTAGAGGTTTTGTTGCTCGTCAAATCGGAGTTGTTGTGCAACACATAACTAATCAACTCCCTGACCTGGATTCCTCTTTATATCTTTATATGTTTGTAGATCCAGGAGCTATTTACTCTACCATATTAAAAAAAAAAATTACTTTTTAAATAATCCTTTTGAAAGAGTACAAAATCATTATATCAAGTGGTTTTTAAAATTGCTGCAATCTCTTGGGTTTTCTTCCTTAGATTCTCAGGAAATTTAACTTTTATCTAAGGCAATTTTAAAATTATTAAAATATGCTTCTCAAATGAAATCTTATGTGTTTGAATAAAAGCAAGTAGTCCATACAGATAAATTTACAACGAAAATGAGAATCTAATGAAGCAGTTAATGTATTGAAAGTGTCCTGGGATGAGGACTGTGAAGGATCAGTATTGTCTCAAAGTCCATTCTCAGAAATTGTTCAGCCTCTGGCCCTTGTGCATTTCTGTTCCTTAGCAGTGATTTATTAGCATGTTTTTATTTAACATCTTTCATCCAGTATGGCAAGGAAAAAGTCTTATTCCTCATTTTTATTTGGCTTTATTATTTCAGATATTTCATTATGTTTTAATCAAAGTATTGGAGTCCTTCAGCCAACTACGTCCTAAATGTAAAGTAGAACATAATGAATGGACCGGGGGGGTTGGATAATTCAGCTCCTGTGTAAGATCTTTATTTCAGGCAAAGTCAGATCAGAAGTCACTCACTCAGCCCTCTTCTTCTTAGAGCTGGTGCTGGGAAAATCAACAAGAGAAATCAGGTCTCTGAAAAATACCCTTGACGTGTGTCTTCATCGGGTTGATATGGCTTATGTGTATTAGTCCCAGCAACATCAAGACTGAGGTACTTACCAGAAAAGTGACATTATTATTGTACAAGCTGTATTTTCAGAAACACAAGTATCTTCAATTAGACATCCTCAAGTTAGACAAGCAAAGATTTGAAAGATCTAAATTCTGGATTTAGGCAGCTGGATTAGTTAACCCTGCCTACTTTCAGTGATGCCTCTCTGTACCTCTTTAAAACTGTTGTAATTTTAATTCCAAGGAATGTTGCAAAGGCAATGATCTGGAAGACTTAAAGTATAAGTTAGATAAACAACTTATCTCCACAGATTGCCCAGTTTCCTAAAACTGCTAGTATTTTGTTTTCAGTGTACTATAAAGTCTCCCAGAAAACAAAGTGAGGCTATCATACACGTGCATACACCCATGCCTGCCCTGTTCTCCCTGCAGTCTTGAATAAATGTGGTTTCTAAAAGATTGTTATTGCAGTTAAAAGGATTATAAATTTCATAAATTCTGATTATGGGCTTGTATTTCTTTTTATTGATCCTTTTGGGGAGACTAATTTAATAACCTAGATGAGGATGTATCTGCATTTGTTGGGAAAGTTTGTTCAGAGCTATGAAAATGACATTGTGAAATGGCTTGATTGGTCCTCTGCCAACACGCTTCCCATCAGGATAGAAGAAGCAGTGTAAGAAAGACCTCAGAATTGTTCCACAATGACAAAATAGCAGTTAACTGTGCTGCATAGTTTTGTCCTTTAAAAGACTGTCAATATACAGTAAATATTTTTTCTAGTGCCACCATAATTATACATTATAGAGATAATGTTTTAGGATTTCAGTTTCAAGAGTATCTCAGCATCCAAGAACTGACTCTGTAATTTGCTTCCTTGCAAGTTGTTATGCTGAGTTTTATGGAATACAGCACATGAGCGGATATTTTGCCAGAGTACTAAAAAGTTCTGTAACCAAATGGCTCTGGGAGAGAGCATGCTCCGCTGAAATCTGGCTTTTGTTCCCTGTTTTGCCAGTTGAGCTCCATCTGACCTTTGGCAAGACCCTTGAGGCAGAGCCACATATTACATAGCTGTTTAAATCCAAAACAAATATTCTCAAAACCCTCAGCCAAGGCTCATTATAATGTTAAAATTTCCAAAGGTACCTCAATCCCTCCCTCTGGACAAACCTAGCAACACATCACTTTTGCCACAGTTGAGCAGCTACAACCTATACTTTCCCTGTCTTCAAAGATAATTCAGCAAGCTCCCTTGAAAAGCAGTCTAAAGTAACAGCAGGAAAGATTGAGACACTACTGTTTCTATCTGGATGACACGAGTTTGGAATCAGGCAAAACGGAAATTAATCCAGGTATTGATTATCTGCACAAATAATCCAACAACAAGGCTACAGCAGAAGAAGAAACAAAGCTGCTGTCTCTGCTGATGGTGACTGCCCACTATTCCAGACTGGAAAGGCTCAGGAACCTAGTGAGGTGATGAAGCTGTCAGTCTACTCACAGAGCAACAGACTGTGAGGTGCCCTATCAACTGCAAAGGGTAGAGACCAGGTTCATGCTTTCCTCCTTGATTATCTGACTTATTAAAACAAAGAAACCTCTCTAATTATGAATTCCTGTAGATCACAAATAAAGTAATTTAAAGTATTCATCTTTTTCCAGCACAACTTTTTTGTTGTGGTTTTCCCTTCTAAGAGAGGTATTTAAGATTATAGCTACAAAAAAAACAGAAGTTTTGGTTCAATATAATGAACTGCTACTTATCCTAGGGTACCCATCACTCACAGTCTCATGAGTGATGACTACTACCTTTCAGTAGTTCTCATTAGTAGTCCCACCTGGCTGACTTCTGGTTAGAAACACATCTAGAATTTAAATTACTAAGCTGACATGCTGCATCCTTTCATTCCTCAAAACAACCTTAATGTGGACCAACTTTGAGGACAAGTAAAAGTTTTTTATGCCACGAGTGGAAGCTTTGACCAAGGTATTCTAATCACTTCCCCTCCTCCAACCCTTCTCTGAGAGTATTTATTTCTAACCACTTCTGAGTGTTTTCCTGTTTGGTTAAATGTTTCATGGATAAAGGTGAGTCAATACGTGCAATAAAGAAATCAAGGGGTCTAAGGAAGCCTTAGGAAGAACTGCGATATTTGCATGCAAAAGTTTGCTGTATAAATCCCAGCTACAACTCGATATTCATCTTGCTTCTATCTTTGACATTTCCAGAAGTGCTTAGAGTTACGCTTTATGGACCCCAGCATACCCCATTATAAGGGGATAATAAGCTCCTTACTAAATTCACACTTAAAACATTTAGGGCTTGGAAGTAAAATATTCTTACCTCTATATTTCATAGGGCCTAGAACCGATCCCACTAAAAAAAAAAAAAAAGTTTGGACATTTTTCCAAGGATACTTAGCACTCACAGGCTGAAATACCTTAAAAATGGTTGTCACAAATAAAGGGGGTGTGGGGCTTGTTTCTGTTTTAAACCAGTAGCAATTATACCTCTTTTTATACAAACTTGACTAGAATTATTGTTTTCACCTGAGACGAAGATTTATTCCACCTCCTCCTAACTTGAGCTGAATGGCTTTAAACCTGGTTTCTCACGTTGCATATATTCACAGATTTTTTTTGGTGGAACATTTCCAGAACTAAACAATAGTTTGAATGAGTGTTTTAAGATTTACTAAACTCTAAGATCTACTAAATTCTGCTTATTATTACAAATTCCTTTATAACCCTTATCTTATTGCTACAGCAGCAAGCTCACATGTGAAGCCATTCTTTTCCTTGACCTTCTGAATTACCAATTCTCTCCCTCTTTAAATATATTAGAATCCCTTTCCTGATTTTTTTGTAGTAACAAAAGCAATTTTCTCTTTAGCCTTACACTCTTCTTTCAATAGCCTCTATCAGAATTTTCTATGTACAGCACTTTTTGATACATACATAAAATATTGTGAGTATACGTAGGTAGAAAGTCAGATTAGAAAGTCAGATTATAAAGAACTATGTGGAGGAATTTCCTAGATTTTGTCCAGAGAACTACCTCCCTAGCTCAGGCAATATTTATTTACAAGGGCAGAGCAGCTCAGTGATTTAATTTTGGGAGAAATATACTCTGTGTCTGCTACTGGAAGGCTTTGCTTTGATTCAAGCTCTTTTTCTTAGCTGTCAGCCAGCTGTTCTGCTTTTACCTTGCATGAATGCAGCAAATCCTTATGAATCTGATTAAAAAATAGCTTGGTCATAGCTGTCAGACCTGTAAAAAGCCAGATAGGGATGTGTGTTAAAAATCCAGTAGTTTAGGTGTAAGTGAAGTGCACTTAGTTCTTGGAGTGAATGAGATAACATGGGTGATATTACATAACAGGTTGTATTTGCATTTCAGACTTAAATGAGATAAATTCATTTCACATCAATATGAAACTCTGTACATTAGTATTTTTAATGTTTGCAATCATTCCATTCCTTAAAACCTTCTCAGAAGCAAGGAAATCTTCATTGTGTTCCAAATTTTGGTAGGAAATATCTAAAGCTATATCTTTTGCATTATACATTCTTAGTTCTCTTTACTGGCATCATTATATCAGACTGATCCACGGGACAGGGTATATCACCAAGGGTTCAGAACTGTATTTAGACAGTTAATGGGGTGGAAATGACCAAAGCACAGGATTCGTAAACAAACAAACATTTGATTTGCCCACTCTCACTGACAAAACTATGACCCCACTCAAATCCAAGGAAATCCCTAAATATTTATATCCTTTCTAGAAATGACTTAACATTGCCAAATTCCCTTACAAATTTTGAATAGCTTTACCCTTAGCCTAAATAAATGCAATATATTTTATAGGGCATTCCACAACAGCCAGAAGAAGATTAAAAATAACAAAATTACTTCCTCATCTATAATTTCTATGATAATGTTTTATATATGTATTACAGTAAAGTAATAAATGAAGAGATACTGGTATGCAAGTCCCTTGATACACACACGTCATTCCAATAACTGCTAATGAAAGTTGTTTCCTCTACCCCAAGATAAAAGAATCTGATTCGGAAAAATTTTAGTCCACAGTAAACACTGCAATATTTACATGCACAAACAGGTTCAGGTTTCACTGGACAGCTGACCAGAGCAGCTCTTAAACACAGCAGGCAAACTGTTGATAGCACTAGTTAGTTTGGATGCACTGTGCAACTTCAAAATAAGAGTGTGATTACTCAGTGCTGTATAAAATTTGCAATAAACAATTACAGAGTGATTCAGCCACATTTTTAATACTTCTAAGCACATTATAAGGTTCTATATAATTTAATTTTTTTGAATGGATCATTTGTAATTTGAATACAGCACATTGCCTTTTTGTTCTTTATAAAAGTAATGCAATCAAACCTAATCACCATCTGCAAGGGGTGGTATGGATAATAATATCAGGTATGGAGTTTTTATTACAATTATTGCATTCAAGCTGAGATTAAAAGGTTAAGTCTCAATGCTTTCCAGAGTTATTCATAATTTCAGCCTATCGACTGAGCTATAGATCAAGGTAGCAGTTTCTCTATGGCTAAAAAGAAGAGAGACTTATTTCCTCATCATTGATTAAACCTGAGTAAAATTAATGTTTAATAGCTGCATTGTTCCAGTACATGTACAGTTTGACCTTCTTGTTAAAATAAGCATGTACTTCAATGGTTTTACCAACATTGTTTACTTGAAGAATCTTCTGCTTGCTAACAGATTTTTTACCTCTACAAAGGCAGTCTTTGTGCCTATGTAAGTACAGACTGATTCATAAAGCATTTAGAAATTTCCACTGGTATACAGGGAGGAGAAAAAAAAAGCCACCTCTATATACAGATAATTAAGAAAATAATAGTGTTCAGGTAGTAGCACAAATTTATTTATTAATGTATTCCCAAACCATAAGCAGGAGCAAACTTCTTTGGCATCTCCAAATTTCAAACAAAAGTAAATAGGTGACCTTCAGCATCTGTCCTTATTGTGCTGCGTAGCATCAATATAACGAACTAGCATTGTTCCTCTTCAGCAGCTGGACCCATCACTTTCTCAAGGGCTTGACGAAAACAGGTGAAATCCCTCACAGGCAGAAGGACTGTGATGCTAATCTGTCTCATGCTGCCAATGAGAGGCTGCCCTTGTCTGAGAGTGAACAAAGTATGTGCAATGAGTTTGGAACTTATCTAAACACACATGAAACAACATGATTTTCAAAAGTTGCTTCAGACACAGAACTCAGAATGTCTGAGAAGACAGCAGTGAGGCAGCCAGTATTGTACTATTTATAGCACGAATAATCTCATTCTTAATCATAGATCAGACCAGAAAGTGCAGCATGCAGAGCAGAATGCACCAGAACCTGTGGTGATCTAAACCAGGCTCCCTCCATTTCTGAAGTAATTATTCCAGCTAAGGAGAAGCTTGTCTCCCTGTCTGTTCAGTTAGCCCAATACTGCAAGCACAGCTGGCAGCTGGAAACAAAGTTGGGTAAAATTCAGTGATGAATCTGTTTCCTCACAAACTACTGGGCTAAGCTTACCAGCACACTTACATGTCTCCCTAACTGCCATTGCTCCCTCTATGTGCTCAGAAGCAGTCACTTTGGGTGGAAATGTGAACAGTGGACATGGCAGAGCTCCCAGCCCTGCAGTCAGAGCAGGTTGATGAAACACATTTCCAGGCCAGCAGAAATGCAGGCTAATTTTGTGAGTGTAAGTTTTGCAGTTCCCTTTGACTTATAGGCACTGGACAACAACAAGCACAAATACTTTCAGAAAACAGTTAGGACAAGTGCTACCTCTGAATTTCCACCCAGACCTGTTTCCAGGGGTTCAGTATTAAAAATGCATCACCACCAAGTTGTTTTCCTTTTGTGAATAATACATGCTTTACAAACCTTTACTCCTGAAGCATCATTACACTTTTAGGAGGTAATTGTGATTGTTCCCAAATTACAGCTGGAAAATTATGCATAGCTCCTGTGACTGTCTTTGCCGAGGTCAGGAAATGATTTAGTGACACAGCTCAAAATAGCAAATTCCGAGTCCTCTATTGTAACCACTGGTCTCCATTTCCTCTGTTAGGCAATTGCCTCTGGGAGAAAAGATTTGAAGATGTGGGGAGAGGACACATGTATTTTTGTAGTCAATACTGATGAAATAATGTAAAATTCTTTACTCATACTGCTCTACAGTGGTTAGAAAACCTGTCATGCTTATCTAGATGTAAACACCATCTAACAATTATTTCTGGCAGTGTCTTACAGTATCTTCTGCCACCTTTCCACCGACAAAGCCTTTATTTCTTGTTATTACATTACTTATAACGTGTGTTGCCAGCCCACCCAGCATGCTTCTTCATTAATTATAAGTTGTAATATGTTTCTGGAATCAGAGACAAAGAACTCTCCTGCTACCAGAGGGAGATTAGTAATCTCCTTCATTAGCAATTGTAAAGAATATTCTATTATTATTAATTACATTTTTATTACTGTTGTTATTATTATTTAACAGTAAACTACATGCATCAGCACGTTTGAGATGGCAGGGCTTTCATTTTCATAGTGAGTTCTTCTATAAGAGCATTTCAATTATAGGTGAACATGCCTGTACCTAATTCTATCTATTTAGCTATTTAGAGGTCTTCTTCACAGGGCTCTCTGAGCACTTAACAACTGTATTATCTGTGAAGAG
The DNA here is from genome assembly GCA_011057875.1 of Pterocles orientalis. NCBI lineage: Eukaryota > Metazoa > Chordata > Aves > Pterocliformes > Pteroclidae > Pterocles > Pterocles orientalis. The sequence continues at coordinate 533,089 of WKFP01014315.1, read as the reverse complement.
TACTCAATCTCATCCAGAAAGATTCTCTTTCTCACATAGGCACAGATTTGGTTTGGTTGTTTGTTTCCTATATTTGCAAACTATTTGCTCTTTGGCAAATTCACTTTTCTTTAAAATGTCCTATTACCCCTTGGGGCCTGTAAAAGGGGAGGCTGGACTTCAGAAGAGCTTGAGGAGGTGTGGCGGTTAACCCTTGGGTGGGGGCCAAACCACACACAGGCGCTCACACACTCCCCACCCCCAATCAATGATAGGGGAGAGAATTAAAGCGGTAAATGGCAAAGAGGACTCATGGGTTGAGATAAGGACAATTTAATAACTAAACTACAATAATATTGGAAATAATACTATATACAAATATACAATGTGATACACAGTGATACTGCCCCTCCCCACCTGATGACCAGAGGCCCAGCTCACTCCTGGCCAACGACCCCGGAGAAGAGAGGGAATGGGTGATACACAATGATACTGCCCCCCCACCCGATGGCCAAAGGCTTAGCCTGTTGCTGGCTAACGATTCCCAGAAACTGTACTCACGATA
>WKFP01014315.1:484792-532525 GCA_011057875.1 Pterocles orientalis | reverse complement strand
GAGGGGAGGGGAGGGGAGTGTGCACCGCTCCCGGAGGCACTCATGGAACGGAGATAACAGTCCAAGCGTCCCAGGCCAAGAGCTGAGTGAAGTGAGGGGGAAAATGACCACCTGGCCACAGCTAATAATCCCCCTGGAGTGGGAGGATCCCAAAACTCACGGAACAGAGATAATGAGCGTCCTGGGCCCAGAGCTGATCCGAGTGCTTGTGGGGGGGAAAAGGCCTGAAGCGAGATGATCCAGAGCCCAAGGGAAGTAAAAGAGAGCAATCTCCCAGAAGGGTCCTCACCTATATACTGGGTATGACGTGCATGGGATGGAATACCATTGGTCAGTCTGGTTCTCAATCTTAACCTAAGAGCAAATCCCAGGCTAGCAGCTGGACTGTGTCTCCCCACCCCCATGCCTCCCCCTGCTCTGTCTGCGGAGAGGAGAGAGGGTGAAATTATTTGTCCTTGAAATACTAGCTGTAATTATAAGCATTCTTCTTATCAACTGTTCTGCTGAGCAGGAATCCAAAACATAGCTTCTTGGTAGCTATTTATGAAGAGAAGGAAGAAAAATTAACTCTCTCCCTCTTAACCCAGGACAGGAGGAGAGATCGATTTGCCTTCCAATGTTATTACACACCATTGTCACTGAGGGCATTTATTTTAGTGACAGGAAGTTTTTTACATCCCAGTCAGTTCTGTGGTCCAATTACCTGTGCAGCTTCCAGGTATAATGAAAGGAATGACACAGAGGTATGAAAAAGTGGCTGGGGTGGGATATAGTGGCATAAGCTTGTGCTACCAGTAAAAGAAATGGTCTTTGAGTGCTGTTTCCTCTGAGAATGGTAGCTTGCCCAAGTTGCTTCGAAGGCTGAGATATTTTTAAATATCTGTCCTTTTGACTTCAGTACATTCTTAAGTGTTTACATGCAATGAAAAGAGGAAGCAATTTTAAAAGATCTAATTTCTGTGCCCTAAACAAGATTTAAGTTATTACTTTCTGCTTCCTTCGCCCTTGTTCTGCCATGGGAAGTGGCTCATACCTGTAGGCAGGTCACTTTGGAATGGCTGAGATGGTTACTATCCTCTGTTGTCTGTCCCAGACTTTTTGCTAACATTTAGTACCGCTGCAGGAGGTTCCACTGAACAGTTCAGCTAACATTTTAGGATGCCAGATGTTGGCATAATTTGAAATCATCCAGACCTGTGTCATTTAGAAGCTTCTATAAATCACATTGATTTGTCTCTTCAAAGAGGTTGGTAAGCTATGGTTGAGGCAGACAGCAAGGATGGTAACCATTTCATTCATCCTTCCTAAGTTTAGTGGCATGAGTTAGAAGAGCATGATGTGGATACAAAATCCCTTAAAGTAGGGAAACATTCTGCCGATGCAACTTATGGAAGAAAAATAGCTTTCTTTCTTAGTCGGGATAACAACTGGTAGTAGTCATCCACAGAGACTGTACTCAATTGTAATTCACTCTCAGGGCTGATCACAGCCATTTCTGAACTGAGGACTGTCATCAAACAAGTCCTGGGGAGACAATTGCAACCTTGTGTGTGTAGTAAGTGGCCATCTATTATTTCAGTGTCATAAGTTTCCCAGAGTTCTGCTTCAGCTGCCAAATTCCTTTCTGCTGTTCAACAAAGGCAGGACAAGGCATAGTTGTTTAGTATTATATGACACTGGATCCCACAAGTTGTCATCACAAGTAGGTCTCATTTTCACAAATGCCCCTACTGAACCGTAAAGCAACAAGGTCTATTAGAAGTAAGAGGCATGTCTACAGAGCTGGATACAAGCATCACTGGGGTCCTCTGGTTGAATAGAGAGCTGGCTGGTCACAACATTTCTGATCTGGAAACTGTCTGTACACCCACCTATAGGAATACTGATGAAGGCTATATTTAAATCTAGAAAGACATGGAGTTTAGAACAGGAAAAATGTCAGTGTGACTATTGGTTATTTTCATCCATTCCACAGCAGATAACAGAAATTTCAAACTGAATTTCCAGGAAACATAAGAAAATACAGATGTAATTACACAGAGAAAAACTTAATCTGGACTATAATTTACTGTATCAGTTTGCCATGTTTGAGAAAACTGAATTCAAACTGATACAGACTGTGCAATCAAGCTTTCTACCTTAGCATATACAACCCAGGCTTTTGAAGGCGGAAACATTTAGGGTGGTAGATCTGCTCCTGCTTACCTGCATATTCAAATGGTCATGTCATCCAGCATATTGGATATTTAAATTATTCTGAATTGTCTTATATTTGGTATAATACTGGCCTAATAATGTGTAGAATCGTCCCCTGTACACAGGGATGTATTTTATTTGGGGTTTTGTTTCTAGGAGGAAGAATCTTGACTAAATCCATTTCAAAATACTTTTGATTCTGAGCTTAGGGCAACTGAACCATCCCTCAGCTGAGAGACATCACTGTTATTAAAGACAGAAATTCACCAGAAAACACGTCAAAGGAATCAGAAGGACCTGTAATCTACTTTCTAAGTTTTGATCTTCAGTATTAGCAACTTCCTTCACTATCAATAATTTCACCAATACACTATGGAAATTTACAACTGAAAAAAAAGTTTGAGAACACAGAACGTCTTTAAATGATGAAGATGTAAATCACAATGTTTAACCAACCTTGAGGATCCTTTCATGGCTGTTAACAGGAGCTCACTTATGATGGTGGTGATTATGGCTCCCAGAGCTGTGGTTGGAGTGATCAGAATGTCTGTTCAAAGTGGGGTGGGACTGAGATAAAGAACCCAAAGAAGAGAGTGTGAACAATGTGATAGAAACAACTGTAAATAAGACAAACAAAACACTGTGGCTACATGAGCTATGCTGGATAACATCTCATCCCAGAGCAGCTGTCTTTGGAAAGGATTGTTCTTTTGTTTATTTGCAACATTTTGATTTTTTCATCTATCTTTGGTTACTTTTATGTCAGTAAGCACATGAGAGCAAACCCTTTGATACTGCACAGTCTTGTTCGCTATTCAGAAATCTGTATTAATGTCAACTTATTAATTTTTATTATATACAAAGCACTTGGGAAAGAACAGCTTGTGATGTCTATAATAACAGTGCAGGCAGGTCCAATCCGTCTCATTACTCCTCCTTGTTAAGGGTTACTCATGCAAAGTAATGGGTGAGACTAACACCCATGAGCCTCTTAGTGAGGATCTAGGCATAAAAGGTAGTAGGACACTTAAGGGAATTTCTGCAGGAGAGGCTTTCAGATCTGCAAGACTGTTCTACAGAAACAGTATTTTCCAATGTTTTAAAGTAGGGAAGGAGGAAGAAAAGAGCAATAGGAAAACTTTATCTGTGTGGTGATGCATATGGAAAATGTAGGCATTTCTCTGTTTAATTCTCTGTATCACAATGTAGTATTTCTCTGGTATTTTAAGTAGATTTTCAAATGCAGTATTATGTAACGACTCTTTTAACGTAGTCTGGTAAAGAAAGAAACTCTATGTCTTTGGAGAGAAATGAAAAGTTAATTGGGAAAGAGAATGTGGGAGAGCTTCTTTTGTAGCACAAGCCCAGGGCAACTTGGAGTGTTTGTGGTCAGCTGCTGCCAAACTAAACTACAGTTAGAAAAGTTTTACAGCTAGAAAACCCCCTTTCTCCTAAAGTTCAACATAGTTAAGATCTTTTTGACTACTTTAAGGTGGCCTCATACATGCATGAATTATGCAAGAGGGCTAAGGGTCAATGACCAGCATCTTTGGGTAAAACAAGAACTTTGCCAGCTATTGCAAGAGTTCCAGATGTCAGCTGTCACAGCACGCGGTCTCCTACAGGAACATTTCCACCTGCTGAGCAGCCCGGTCTCAGGTAAGTCATCAGTAAGTCTCTCCTCAATTTCCCCGTCACCTGCAAGAAAGGAGTGGTAACATCTGCTCACCACATACTGTGTATTTGCATGTCTTTAGGAATTCATTAATCAGTTAATGACTACAAAACATACAGGAGATGTTAACGAATATTCACAGCAATTCAGAGGTGTAAATTGGTATTTGCTAATAAAATTTTCTCACAGTGCAACACTTTGTTTACCAAAGTCTGTCACCTGATGCTATTACAGATGATAATTGAGTTAGTCCCACCAGAAGTGTCTAAGTATTTTGGACCGACTTCCCTTGGGAGCCTTTTCATGCTGCAAGTATGTTATTTTGAATGCTGCTGGTGAGGCATTGTTTAATCTTTTGTATTTCCTAGTTAATCCTCAAATCACTTTGCAGAATCTGCTTTTTAAAGGAGATGCCAGCCTGGGCCTCAGATTTTCTGTTATTAAGCTTTTCTAGCATTAGGAACTTAAGACAGTACTTTGTCACATACAGGATTTCCTGCTCCTACAGCTCTAGGAGCAGCAAGCAAACAAAAAGAGATGATTGATGTTATTTATTTTTATAAAATCTTTCTGCATTCTGTGATGGATACATTAGACCACAGCTATTATGTCTTCTTGTTACCAGGCCAGCCCACTGGATTGTTGAATCTTTCCAACTTTCTCTGTTTTCAAGGAAAATCTGTGTGTAATTAATCCTTACAGATAACAGCAGCTTCATCAGCGGAGACTGATTAAGCCCATTTCAGAATTACCTTGTACTTTTGTGGAAAGTATCTTTTCGCACTTTTGTGTTAAGTATCCAGAAATCTTTTACAAGGAAGGTAGTTGAACCTCAGTCGAAATGCAGGTTAAGAGGCGCTTTTTTTATTACTTTGTTTTCGCTCTGTCTATGCTTAGAAAATATCTCCTAATTAGGAATGCACAATTCATGAATATTTTGGGTGCTTATATAGTAAACTGTCAAGTTCCTGTCAAGACTTTATAGTTCATTAATGAAGTGAAATAACGAACAAGTTGAAAAGGATTCTTAAATTAGTCAGGTAAAGTAATGTTTTCATACTGCAAACTGTTTTGTGACAGTACAAGTTTAAGGTGCCACTTCTCTCACATTAAAGCTCACCTTGTCAGCTGAGCTGACAGTTTTTTAAGAGATCTCACTGTGAATCAGACAAAGGACCTTATCTGACCCTCCTGAAAAAAAAAATAAAACAAGTTGGGGTTTTTTTTGTAAGTCAGATGGATTCCCCATTCTTTTTAATTGCATTGTACTTCAAAGAATTGTTTTGATACAAGTAGGAAGCAAAGAATGAACAGTGTGGTTGATTAATATTTTGTCATACTGAATTATAATATTAAACTTTTTGGTGAATCCGATCTTATAAAACTTGCCTAAGATGGCTCAAATCCTTTTTATAGACTCCAAGAGTGGGAACCAAGTCAAGATTTAAACACTTCAAACATTTCAAGGTTGGCAACATCATGCTAAAGCCACCAAAGCTCATATTGGCTGGCAGCAGCTCAAAACTTCACATAAAGACAAAACGTTGCTTTTCAGACCTTTCCAGTTATGCTTTCTACAGTTCTGCAAAACCCGGAGTCTATTCTTCTCTTCTCATCTCATCTTATCTCTTCTCATCCCCTTATCTTCTCTTCTCATCCTACCATTAAATATTTCATGTTTCTATTCACAGAATGAGTTTTTATTTTTTTCTTAAAAGATTTTCTTTATTATGAATTATATATGTCCTTCTGGCAGTAAAAATCCCTTTCCTCCAGTCACATGACTATAGCCATTAAAAATCATATGTTCCTGAGTAGATAATATACTTACACTGTTTTAGCATAAAAATGTCTATTGTACCTCAGGTACACAATGCAATCTGCTCAATTGTTTGAAGCCAAAAGACCTTGTTTTTGGGTATCCAGTGCTATTACACTGATTACCTTCTGCTTCTGTTGTTGTTGATGTTGATTGCTTTCATCTGTCTAAATTGCACGTGTGGCTATAAAGTTCCTAGGAAAGCCTGTCCGGATACCAGCACAGAATTTATTAACAGCTATTAAAACAGCTATTAAAAAGACTCTTCCTAGAAAATCTGAGTTTATAGGTATGGATTGAATTAGTTAGTTTTGTATACACACTCTTCAACACGTTCAGTGTTCCAGACCCCACTGAAGAATCTCAGTGATTCAGAGATTTAGAGAGTTGTCTGCAATGGGGGATACAACAGTAATCAGAGGAGCTTGGCTAATATTGCTGGGTCTGGTTGGGACGGAATTAATTTTGTTCATAGCAGCCTGTATGGTGCTGTATTTTGGATTTGTGACTGAAATAATGTTTACAACACACACAAATGTTTTGACTACTGTGGAGTAGTGCTTGCTCTCAGGATTTCTATATTTCCCACTCTGTTACTCCTGCAGCATGTAGGCAAGGGCTGGGAAAAGCTGGGAAAGCACACAACTTGGACAGGTGACACAAACTGACCAAAGGGATATTCCATGCTATGTAATGTAATGAGGAGCAGATTTCCATTGCTCAGAGACTGGTTGGGCATAGGTCTGCCTGTGAGACGTGGCGAGTGATTTTCTTTTCCTCACTTTTTTTTTCCGCCTCCTCTTTACTTCACTTATTAAACTGTCTTTATCTTTATTCATGAGTTTTCTCACTTTTGCTCTTCCTATTCAATCTTCCATCCCATTTGGCAGGAAGCAAGCAAGCAGCTGTGTGGTGCTTGGCTTCTTGCTGGAGTCAACCCACCAGTTATATTTAAGAGGCTAGAAAAATAATAATAATGTGGAATTCAAGCAAGTTTCAATATTCAAAAAAAATCGAATTATTTTTTCCATATCTAACATTGTTCACAAGCATCCATATTTTCCCTCAGCAGTGTCCATTGATGAAACCACATTTAACACAGCTTGAAAAGTAACACTTGGAGACTCTGCATTCCCACACAAGGCAGCTGAAGTAATTCAAATCTCATTCGTCTGAAACTGGAGAGAGTTCCTCCTGTGCTTTAGTCCCTACTGATAAATGCTGGCATTCTTAGTTAATCCCTTTTTTCATGTTAAACAATCACAATACTGAAGGTTGAAGGTTGTCATCATCTTTCCAGCCCACCCTGGGCAGCCCAGTGTCCTCCCATTGCCCAGACCCTCATAGGAATCTAGTGCTCACTGAGGAAGTCTGCCATGAACTAGTCTTGGCAGTGGCCCCAAATCTATTACTGTATTTTCTTGTCTTCCTTTATTTTTGTGTGCTGTAACTCGTGTACTTCAGCAGTATCCAGAGTTGCACACAGCAGTTTTTATCCCTGAGTTCTTTTCTGTGGCTTTGGAAATCATTTGCAACTCATCAGACTGTTTAGTATCTCAACAGTCTGCTCAGCTCTTCTTGCAGGACTCACTGAGCCACCAAACATCTCCAGAGAGAAGTCGGAAGAGGCAAAATGAGACAGCAGTAGATAAGCAGACACAAGATCTTAAAAGCCTTCTTTGTCCTCTTTACCAAAGAAAGAGTACTCCTAGTATCACAAGGACTCAAAAATGTATATCTTTTTTTTCTTGTCTGAAACAGGGGAATGGAGTAATCCAGAGTTATTAGTTACACAAGAGGTTTTGCATTCAAGTCTCTCTTGTCTCACAGAATTCCATATTGGGGTTTGTAGAGGACCAGTTATGTGGCAGGGATACCCTAGTATGCACATGTCAACATCTAAATGAAACCAGTAAGAGTTTTATTGCTAAATACTTATTCACGGATACATAAATACTCTTTTTTGAAAGCATATCCTATTGTTTTGCACAGCAGAATTGGCATCAGAGTCTGATCTGACATGAAAAATCATCAGTTTAGTTAAGCAAAAATGAGAAAAAGAGATCAACATGCCAGTATGTACAAAGTTGGACTGAACAGTAATTCAGATCTGAGAGTATGTTTATTAGCGGGCTTGCTTACAGAGCAATATTCATCAACGACTTGGATGAGGGAATAGAGTGCACCCTCAGCAAGTTTGCTGATGACACAAAACTGGGAGGAGTCTCTGACACGCCAGAAGGCTGTGCTTCCATCCAGCGAGACCTAGACAGGCTGGAGATTTGGGCAGGGAAAAATTTAATGCAATTTAACAAGAGCAAGTGTAGAGTCTTGCATCTGGGCAAGAACAACTCCAGGTTCCAGTATAAGCTGGGTATGGAACTGTTGGAGAGTAGTGTAGGGGAGAGGGACCTGGGGGTCCTGGTGGACAGCAGGATGACCATGAGCCAGCACTGTGCCCTCGTGGCCAAGGCCAATGGCATCCTGGGGTGTATCAGAAGGGGGGTGGTCAGTAGGTCAAGAGAGGTTCTCCTCCCCCTCTACTATGCCCTGGTGAGACCTCATCTGGAATATTGTGTCCAGTTCTGGGCCCCTCAGTTCAAGAGGGACAGGGAACTGCTGGAAAGAGTCCAGCGCAGAGCCACGAAGATGATTAAGGGAATGGAGCATCTCCATGGAGGAAAGGCTGAGGGAGCTGGGTCTCTTTATCTTAGAAAGGAGGAGACTGAGGGGTGACCTTATTAACGTTTATAAATATTTGAAGAATGAGTGTCAGGAGGATGGAACCAGGCTCTTCTCTGTGACATCCAGTGATAGGACAAGGGGCAGTGGGTTCAAGCTGGAACATAGGAGGCTCCACTTGAGTATGAGAAAAAGCTTCTTTACAGTGAGGGTGACAGAGCACTGGAACAGGCTGTCCAGAGAGGTTGTGGAGTCTCCTTCTCTGGAGACATTCAAAGCCCGCCTGGATGAGTTCCTGTGTGATCTGATCTAGGTGTTTCTGCTCCGGCAGGGGGATTGGACTAGATGATCTTTCAAGGTCCCTTCCAATCCCTACCATTCTTTGATTCTGTGAAGAAGTTGCTTAATTTAATGAGAATGACTCCACTCAGACAGGAGGACAGATTGCAACACCAGGAGGGAAAAGAGCTATCAGTTATAAATCAGGAGGTAAATGAAATATTTCTCTTGTCTACTGGTAAGACAGTCTGCATGTATGGTTCTGGGATGAATAGAGCCTAATTGCAGACAGATTTGTTCTTACTACACCCCTAAATTCACTCTGCTTTTGGAGATTCTACTCTGGTGAGACCCATTTCTCTAAAATGCTTGAAAGTGAGGTATGCAGGTGGAATTCCTCTTTTAGGGGTATAGGTACACTTTAGGAACTTTTTCTAGATCTGTTTATGAGTCTTGGTATATGTTGTGCATGCCTATCTATGTCTAAAAACATGTGAGCATGGGTGTTCAAGATCTTGGAAGATATTTTTGGGTATTTGTATACATGCTTATGTTTTCATACTTTCAAAATGATTTATGAAACTTGGCTTTTCATCCTGTTTGCTTCCTTTTTTAGACTTTTGGAAACTTGTCTCCTACGAGACAACAAATAATTATCTTCATCAAGGACTGTGTCTTGTGATGTTTCAGGCATTCACACATATTCACCTCAGTCAACCTCCAAAAGCAGCAGTAAGTAGACTTGAGGTTCACAATGCTATACATCTGCCCAGTATCTATTTGACTGCTGTCTCTGTTGTTCCGAGTAATGGAACCGCTTTGCATTTCCATTGACCCTATGGCTTCATTTTCAACATGAGTTCAGAAGCTTTTAGGAAGATTCATACATAGGTATGTGTGTAAATAACAGGTACCAACAAATATGACAAATGGACAACCAGCTATCTCCACCCCTAGACACACGATCCCCATATGACTTATACCATACAGACATGGAAAATAAAAAGGTAGTGCCCGCACAGTAAATCAGCGCAATCATGCATGCAACCTACACAGATTATCACTGGGACTAGAGTTTTAGCCCTAGATCATGATCACCACCCAATGTAGCAGTAAGTTCTTTGTCGTGTGATGTAGCAGTGCCTGTAGTCTACATGATTCTCATTCTGCATGAATAGATGTAACATTTACACATCTAGATGTTGTAAATCCAGAGAATGCAAAACTGTTTTACCCATATGCATGAACCAACAGTAAAATGGTGCAGTCAAGCAGCACGCAGGGCAGCTCCATAGAGCGTGCACCCATATAGTAAGTACACAAAGGACGAGCATCCTGGGAAGACACACACACATCACATGCAGGCAAAGAATTGGCATTCTCACAAACTTCTGAAGAACTCATTCTCCTTAGTTCACAGCTCTGGCATTTGTGTTTCTGCAGCCGTACCTTAAAATCTATTTATTATCTCATGCACACACTTCTCTTTTAAAAGCAGTTGTGCAGAGGAAGGGGGTTATCCATGTGTCTGTTACATTTAATTCTCTTTTTTTTCAGTCTTTCCCAATGTATTTTTGATTGTTTGCTATTCCTCAAAGTCCAAAATATGTAAAAATACTTTTAAAAAGATGAATCAACATCTAATGTCAAATTCAATAAGCTTAGCTATCACATTCACATCTCATTACTATATGAAGAGAAAAGGTAATGATGCCCCAAATTTCTACTATTTTCAGAGATGATCTGGGTTGAAAATTAAGGATAAGTTACTGAAGTGCCTAAAACCAATTTGATATTCAGAAAATGGACTTGCATAATGATTATTCCATCCAGTTTCTTTATTCTGGATCCAATAGCCATTAATGTAGTCTAAACTCCAGGGAACTGAAGACACAAATGTAGAGTTATTTTCCTTTTCTTGTTTGCAGGGAAAAGCTGAATTTCAGGTCCTCAGAAAGTAGCATAATTAGTTACTGCAGAACTGCTTCTTCCCATAGCCTTGGTGCACTGTGTTCCTGCAGGCCTGTCTTGGAATGAGGGCCTGTTTTCAGGGGACATCTGTGGGAAACACCATCTCTGGTAGACGAAGCTCATCCTCAGGTTCTTCAGAATTCAGAAGGTCTCTCGGACAGCCCAAACCCCATGAGAACGGCATCCCTGCTCTGTAGCTGGCAATGACCCCTCCCCCCCCAGCCCTGCTCTGTAGCTGGCAATGTCCCAACCCAGAGATGTCTGGCTGTAGTTCCTTTACAGGTGAAATGATTCGTGCAGTCTCAATACAACTACTCAATCCCTGCCAGTAAACCTGGGCAAGAAATTGAAAAAAAAAAAAAAACCAAAACAAAGAATTCATAATTCACTGAAAATGATTGTGGATGGAGAGACTGAGGGAAGGGGTTTTGATAAAATAGAGACAGACTAATTTGAGGTTATTACAAATCATTCTGTTTCATTTTTAGAGTTAATTTGTTCAATTTAAGAAAAATATTGCTTTTGAAACAAAAAAAATCTAATAATGAAAAGAAAATTCAACACTTTTTTTTTTTTTTTACTCTGTGTTTCTGAAACTGAATTACTCAGGAAATGTTAAATTCCCTCCAGTTTAGACCTTAAAAATACGTGTTGAATCCTAAACTTATGCTTAACCTCGAACCAGGAAAAATTGTGAATGAAGCAAGTACTGTCTGCCAAAAACCAAAAGGTATTATTTTTAAATGTCAAAGGGCTGGATTCATCTAAGTTAAAGTTAGTCTAGAGAAAGAGACACTTTAGATACCTAATTTAGAAGGTGATGGATTATTCTCTAGAGTTCCCTCTTTCTTTCTGCAGTGTCTATAAAGGGAGCCTAGAGTGACCAACTTACCCTCAAGTGTGGAGCTTTAAGACATCTATGTTAGGCCAGGTGTTTTCCACTCCTCAAGATTTCAATACTCTTTTCCACTTTTTTTCAGGCATACATTATTTGCAGAATTTAAAGATTACTTTGCTCCCACAAATCCCATTTGTACTATATTTCACTTCAATCAAAACATTTCTTCTGCTGAGTTCATTTTCTCATCTGATGCAGTGAAGCATTAAGCATCTGCTTAAGTCAAACCTTGTGAATATTTCTACTTGAGGCCAAGAACAATGCTACATTAAGTCTACACCTGTAAGTTCTTTGTTGAATGATGTTCATAGCATGGATTCTCATTAAGAAACCAGTCCAGACAATTCACATGTTGTTTACGTAAGCTTTATTCAGCTCTTGCTCTGATAGCCTTTATTAATAACTCAACATGTGTAGCTTCTATATATATACTGCTCTTTCCCATAGTGGATATATATTTATTAAGTGCCCTGAAGCAGGATGAAGATTAAGTTTGAGAATGAATCATCCAGGTGTGAGTTTTGTAAAAAATGTCCTGTTAACATTATTGTAAACTGGTTTTATTTCACTCTCTCTGTATAAGTGGTACTCCTAATTTCAGTGGTCTTAGTTCTGAGTTGTATGAATGTAAGGAGTATAAAAAGAATAAGATGTACTGTATCAGTAGAGCAATTCAACTAATGTTTTATCATAAAATAATCTCTACCAGTCATTTGAGGCTATCCATCATATATACTTGTCCAACAATTTTTCAGACTGTTTACATGAAATAAAAAATGTTACAGAATTATGTCCAATCATTGGGAAATTACTAATTCCATATCAGCACATTTGAGCTCAGAGAGCAAAAGTCATACCTCCCCTTCTACTTTTGATTTTAGTGTCTTAACAGAAGATGTTTTGATAAAGGCAAAGAATTATACAGAGAAATATCAGGTGCTGCAGGCCAGCTAAGTTTATAACATTTTTCTGTTTTCAGCAGAGTATCTTGATTATACGGATGCATAAAAATGTCTGTGAAGATAAAGTGGATCTGCTCTTTTTTCCCCTATCTTTTTTTTTCTCACAGACACTAAGATAAAAGACTGGCAAGGTTTTTCGAGATACCATTAAATGAAGTGTGATGATGGTTCTCTTAGATTTGCTTTGACGGAAGTGTTATATAACTTCTGGAATTACAGTGAGAAGAACAGAGACACTTGGGTGGGGAGAGCAGGAGGTGGAATGGGAGACAAGGAACAGAGGAAGGCTAAGATGGGTGAAAATTCTTAAATAGTCCCAAATATTTTCTTCTGATTTTTTTTCATGTGCCCTATTTAGAGACTGTTTTCTACTAGAGGTACTCAATATTATGGGCAGGATTTCCAGAGCTGTAAGCAGCTAGATCTATTTGAGATTTTAGTTAAAAGACAGCTAGAAATGTTAAAATGGTTTTGTGAAAACACGCAAAGTAATGGTCTACATGTTTCCATTAAAATTTTTTCACTTAATCTGATATTTTATCTAACACAATCTGAGCATGCTTTCACTACGGTTGCCTTTTCTGCTTCTGAGAAGACAGTGTTTTCCCACCCACAAGAGTGCACTTGGCTCCTCTCTAGAGTTTCCAGCAGCTGACATCTTGGAGTCATTGTCCTACTTGTCTAGAAGTTAACGCTGAGTACTCAGGAACAGGGTATTAAATTTATTTACTTTGGGATGCAGGTGACTTGCCCAAAATCTGCAATAAAGTCCACATCTTTTCTATTAAGAATTTCAGTGGTTTCTACTGGTTTTTAGCACATAGACTACCCTGCACCTATTCAGCAACCAAAAGCAATAGTACTGAATTTCTGACACTAGTTTATCTCAGCAGTACTCTTAAAAGCAAAGAAAATTACAAGATTCTACTGAAAGTTTCCCAAATTTGTTTCAGTTTTGCAAGTATTTTTAAACTAAGATAAGCAAAATTCAACAGCAACACACTGGTAGCTAGTCTGCTGACTATGTTCTTATTTTCTGCTTCTTCCTCAATCAGGTTTTAGGCCCTAGTGGCTCAATGGCTATTTCACCACCTCCGTTTAGAAAGCATTCAACATATATAAAAATTTCAGGTTTAGGAAATTTCACCTGATATTTCTTGTATATTTTCCCACTGTTAAGTTTACTCAAATAAAAGTGATGACCAAATTTCTCCTTGGAACATTTACTGTACCCTTCCTCTACTAAACATTTAGAGACCACAAATTTTAGCAGATAAGCATCATCCTTCCCAGCAGCTGTGTTATAATAACACCAAATCTGTTAATCTTTAATGTTTCCTTCAGGCTTATGATAATTTTTCCCCAGTTTTTCAGAGAAATTATAGAAATTGTTGTTGGTGTTTTAGAAAGTAGAAAAAAATTCTGCTTCTGTCTGGAAATCTATAAATCTGAACAATAAGCTGTTTACTATTTGGCTATTGACGTGTGTGGATTTAGTCCAAATTAAAGTAAATATAACTGACAGTAGAACTGAAGTAATCAAGGAGTAAATGTACCATATTTAGATTATTTTTATGAACTACTGTACCGGTTGCAATTTCTAAGTCAAATTCAAAAACAGTAAAATAATACAATTTAAGTATGATTTTTTTTATAAGAAACACCTAAATATTCCTAGAAAAAATAAAAAAGAATTGTCTAGGGTCACTAAACATCATTAATACATATTTACCGAGAAAATTAGTATGGACACTGCAATTTATACCTAATTCATAAGAGTGAGGTATACATACACATGTGACTTTTCTAACCTGTGGTGACACTTCAAAGGACCTGTGATCAGTGCAGATATCAATTTGACAGTAATCTGCATGGGAACAGACACTTAGGCACCAGATTTTTCAAGCAGGCATGCTCGTGTGCTGAGATTGTGTTCCTTGAATAAATCTAACACTTGCTGGAGAGAAAGTATTGGAACTTGAATACATAAATGATTCATTGTAGTCTGAGGTATTTTTAGAAAACTGCAGAAGTAATTTGCCACTGAAAATTGTATGTAACACAAAGTTGTAATTTCATGTATAAAAAAAGGCAGTTTCTATAGACCTGCATATATATTTGGTCTTTTTTAAAAAAAAAAAACAAAAAAACAACAAAGTCTTGTGATACTGTCACTGGAGTTTATGTTTGGTTTAGCTATATATTTCCCTGTTCCTAAAGGAACAATTGGTATCACAGGATTTTCTGTAAATTCAGAGGACAATAAGAAAAATAAAAACAACAGATAATCTGTAGAGAGAGGACAGCTTGCGAGTGCATTCTCACCTTGTCTCCCATGTGAACTAAAACAAATCCTGAGATGATGGAAGTTACTAAGACTCTTTCTATTATTTATGCTGGACCTGTAGGTTGACTCTGCACTCTGATCAGTGAGAGTGTTTAGAAATGTACTGATTAGATATGCGGGAAGCAAATTATAGTACACTGTGGTTTGCTGTTGTGTGAATTCATGGTTGTTTAATAATACAGCTGACATTTGACTGCTGCCTTCCAAACATGAATTTTGGTTGACTATCTTGGCCCTTAATAGAATATATCTTGTAACTGAAATTGTCCAATAGATTCAAAAGTCATTAAGCCAGGGAAGAATCTGGCAGACGTGTACACAGGATGATGATTTCAAAGGCTTTCTCTGTTTGGAGATAGGTAGAACTAATTTTTTTGTTCCTGATCAAGTGTAAAAGAGCAGGAAATATACTTTTCTAGGGTACTTATTTAGGGCATTCACTGAATATAAATATTTCAAAAGATCACACTGACTGAAGAAATTCTTCTTTAAAAAGATAGCTTGTTTACTTAGTTTTCTTTTAGTCTTTGTGGCAGAGCAAAGAAATCCACACTACAGCCCAGGTGTTGTAAGCTTTCTCTCTAGTCAGTAGAGAAAGATCAGCATCTTAGGAGAGTGAGTAACATCTTGGGCAAGCAGATTCACCTGTTAGGGTGCTTAGTTCCATTAAAAGGGAGCTAATAACCAACCAACAACCTAATCAAGTGTTTTCAGCTAAGGGACTAAAGTGAGAAGGAAGGAGCCAAGACCAGAAAGCCTAGAAACCACAAGACTCATGGCTTCTTAAGAGCTTAAGCTACAAAATTTCCTGGCTCTACTTCAGTTTTCCAGGTTCCCACAGGTCTAGACAAAAAGCAATCATTCCACTTTGCAGCAATTTTTTTGGTTTTCTTCCTAAAGCTGAATGATTAAACTTCTTCAGAATTCTCTCAGACAACAAATTGCCAGTCATCATCCAGCAGCTACATCTTAGCCAGCTTGTGGTAAAGATTCAGAAGGGTCATTGTTAAGGGCTTGTTGAAAGAAGCATTCAAAATTCTGGGAGTTTGAAGAGACTACTGAAATTAGCAAGGGCTCTGATAGTGATATGGTTATCATAAAAGCTTTCGCTAGCACACTCGTCCCCTCAGATAGCAAGAACTAGCTGCACAGAAATATTGAGAAAGCTTTCTCTGACCATATTAACTGGAAGAAGGCATTTCATTCTTTCTTTGTTGACTGATTTGGTTAAGAGAAATATTTGGGGTTTTTTTGAAACCAGGTTTCTTAATCCCTGTTATGCATAGTGACAGGCATGCTCAGTGCATAGTTCACAGAAGGCACTCTTATGAGAGAGGGGAAAAACACACATAAGAACTTTTACACATGTACAGTTCAACTCAGTTCTTATGATCTTATTAAATTTATTATTTTTTTCCACTCTGTTTCTAGATTTGTATTTACCTGTTCACAACATGTTCCCAAGTACAGAGAATTGTCCACATTCCAACCCTAATTGGTGAGTGGATTAAGAATTTTTGATCTGGTGCCATCAGCATAATTTGAAACCAGGTGGTATTAAACCAGTTAGATTTTTTTAAATTGATTTTTGCATTTTATGCATTAAGGGAAATTCATTGATGTTCATTTTGAAAATTAGGTAACAATGACTTTTGAAACATTGCCAGCTCAGAAAAATTAAAGTCAATATCAATTAATTAGAAAATTGGTAGGACTGATTTTATTGTAAATAGCTAACAACTGTGCAGCTGGCAGCCCTGAGTTAGCAGTCATTCACAAAGCATCAGATGTAAGCTCAGAAAGTAATAGAAGAGTTCAGAAATAGACTTTTTAATCAAGACTTTTATACTGTCCTTGCAAGTTAAATACTTTTCACCTTAAAAATAGTGTGTAACAACAACCTTATGCTGTAAATCTGAAAGAGTTTATATTAGACCTAGTCTGTGTCTTCAAACACAGGCCTAAATACAGTTAGGTGAGCATTTGTATTTCAAATTGCAAACAAAAACTAAAAAGGAAATAATTTCAGGTTGCTGCCAAATAATTTTTTTCTTCTCTTTTTTTCATACAGAAAGGAAAAGCTCTCAAAATACAATTTCTGAATTAACTGTTTTTTTCAAGTTAATAAATAATGTTTTAACTTGAGATGTTTTTGGGGTTTTTTTTGCAAACAAAGACTTTCTTTTCATTATTAAACTGAGGTACATTTTGAATTAAAACAACATTTTGAAATGGCAAGTGGAAACTCCTAATATTTTTCTGATTTTCCACCTATTTTTCTAGCTTAATCACTATTAAAAATTCAAAATGAATTTGTGAATTGTTTCAGGCAGATGCATTTTTCACTGAGAAAATAGTCCTGAATAATGCGTTGCAGGTACCTTTGCCCATGAGAGCATAGAAGCAATTGTACATTTCACAGATGTTCGTCAGGATATAATCCCTCCAGATCTCTCTTCAGAAGGAAACCACTTTAGTCCTTAGAAAGCCCAGCATGTTTTGTTTCGTCACTGTATTCAGCTGCTGCTCTAGGGAATAACTGAAAACAAGGCTCAATCTATTCCATAGTGCTTCTTCCCTTTTTTCAGTAGGACACATTAGTTTGAACAAAATGCAACAGAGCTATTCAGCCTCCAATCCTAAACTAGCTCTTGTCCATTCAGCGTGATATATTGTTATAAGAACCTGATTCCATTTAAGTTCTCCCATATAAGCACTGAAAAATAGTCAAAGGGGAGAAAATCAATGTCAGGACTTTGAAGCAGAGCTTGTCTTACTGTGTTTCGTTTAATGCAATCACCTGTGGGGTCTCAAAACCTCCTTCCCATCTAAGCCTGGCTACTCTTGTAGCATCCATTACTGTGTTTCAATGTAGCCCCATCATTATCTGAAATTTCATTTGGGTTTTTCCCCTATGTACCCTGTATCATTTCTTTATTTCAGAGAATATGCACAAGTGAAGGCACAATTTAACTTTTTGATTTTGCCTCACATTTCAAATGCTACTGTTCTGCAGCATTTCTCTTATTCTAAAGAAAAACACTTACAAAACTATAGAAAACTTCTGGAAAACCTAAATGCTTTGAAAAACTGCTTGCCAAATCTTGTATTTGGATACAAGGTATTTTTCTAATTATTACATATGTCAGTAGAATTTCTTTAGTCAAAAGCAACATTGAAATGCTTGCAGAACTAATATTTTTTGATCTATTAGGATTTGGAAAATGACAAAGTATTCATTAATATTTTGCATTCTTCCATTTATTAATTTTCATTTCTTAAATATGAAAATGTATAGTATATCTAGATATCCATTCAGTTCCCAGTACCAAACCACCTTACTTGGAAGACCTTTACCACTAGGATGATACAAAATTATTTCTTGTGCCTAAACTTCATTTAGCAGACTCTAGAGAGTCCACTAAGCCAGCTTAACCCTAAAACCAAACATGAAACCCAGATCTGCAGAAGCATTGAGGTTCCTGTCTCAGATCTCTGTTAAAATATTTTCAATTATATGAGCCCATATGCTCAATATCTTGACTACTTCCAAATAAAGCAGAACATGAAACAAACTCACTGCTTTATTTAGAAGGTGTGTTACAGAACTGCATTGAAAGGGTTACTCCTTAAACCTGATGAGTGGTAGGCAATTCAGGATTTTCCAGGCACACCAAGAATATTGACTTTCTGAAGCTGAGTAGATGGTGTGAGCTACTTCCAACAATTCAATCTACTCCATTCAGAGTATAGCCAGTTTATAAAGGCATGCAATCTGTAGAGGACTGTTTCAGGGTCACTGTGCTACAGCCCTCTTGACACAGCCAAAAGAAAGACCTGAATAGAGGATGAGAAGTCTGATTACTGATTAGCTTTAGTGTCATTTCAATCAGTTTCCAGAAGGAAGTTAGCAATCTGCCCAGCATCTAACAAAAGATTGCTATTAAAGGGCCATTATGATAGGAACACTCAACTCAGAAAGGTTTGGGTGTTTTATCAGTTCTTGATAAATCTGGTTTTTGAGGAGGGTTTTGGGGCTGTTTTTTTGGGCGTTCTTTTTTGTTGCTTTGTTTTTTTATCATCTCGAGTTCTATTTAAGGACTTCTTGGTTATAAGACTCCTTTAATGAATTTATGCCTGCAAAGGGCCTTTGTTTCATTTATGCTTACTCTGTCCAAACTGCATGGATTATTTAAAACTTTATACTCAAAAGAATATTCTCAGAGGCAGTCCTCCTCCCACAGATTAAGTGCTTCTAAATTCAATTTATTAATGAACATGTCAGTGGTTTATTTTTAAGTTAAAAAGATCAAAGGGTATTTTATCTATTTTTGTAATAGCACAAAACATCTTTAAGTGGCCCTTCCCATAACAGTCCAGGTGTTCTTCCATGGGAAAGGAAGTAAGTGCAACATATTTTCTGATTAATCTTAAGGAAAATATTTAATGTTTCAGTCTTGCTTTTATTCCTCCAGAACACCAAAGAGCTGTTACCTTCCTTTCCAGGAGTATAAGGAAGATTAGCACATTCTAAAATCAATACCCTGAGACATTCAGATGCTGTGCTAATATAAGAAATACAAATATCTCACATGATTGCAAAAATTTACAACTTCCAAGGTATAAAGAAACTCACTAAAAAAATGCAGATGCATTCAGTGTGTGCATAGTCTTAAATATGTTAATTTGTGTGGTACAATATTCAGTTCCTCCTAGTTGTTATTGGATCAGATTAATATATTTCAAAACTAAGAAGCTGATCTTTCTAAGTATCACTGCTACAGGCCTGGCCTGGTGGGATCTTAGTATCTACCACACTGGTGATGAGTCTAATATCATTACTGGTAATGTAGACTCCCCATCTGAAACACAGCAAGCTATTTCATCAATGATGTCTGTAGCAACTTAAACAGGTGTGAGGGCTCTGAGCTGCAAGAAAAATTTCCAAAATAGTTTTTGCCAGTACAGGGAGTAACTCTGACTTGCAAATAGAGGAGCGGACTATATTGAGCTAGAAAACTCTCTTTTTCAGTTACTTCTCTGTTTCAACTTTTATTACATTTAGCAAAAAAAAAAAAAAAAAAATATATATATATATAGTCAAACAAGAAAAGTCAAGAGCACACTGCATGGGGAAAAAGGAGTTTAAGGGGAGCTGCAGTATAAATGTCAATGTAATACAGAAGAGTTATACCCATGATTAGGTACCACCAGGTACAAATACCACCACGGAGCCTCAGTGCCTTTTGAAGCTGTTAGAGAGGAATGCTGCCCTGGGAGTGGCTGCCTGGCTGCAGGCACATACAGGCTTTGTAGAGGCTTGGCCAACTAAGTGTGGTCAGAAGTGACATTCGTGTGCTAAGTGAGTTTTACCAGTGGAAAGGTAAGCATGCTGAGACTTTAAGGGCATCCAACTGCAGTTAAGAGTTTTGAGGATGTAAATTACAGACTTAAGTGCCCAGAATGGCTGGCAATCCTTAGGTGTAGCCTCTGCTTCTGTTCTTGGCAGTGCATGTGTTAATTTGCACCTAAGCTCTATCTGGAGATTTCTGAGGGGGGAAACTGAGATACAAATGCAAAAGTTTCACTGATACTGCACCCTACTGGCAATACAGCCTTGACTTTGTCAATCTAGCTCCAAAAATCTTTCTGCTTCAGTCTTTTCACCTGTCATGTAAGTAAAAAATAAGTAAGACCATAATGAAGTCTGAGTCATTAGTATTTGAACAGTCTGGTTAGATGCTAAGAATAAAAACACTAAAAATGTTCCAAAAATTTAGAGGACATATAAAAAATATTTTACTATAAACATTTCACAAATAATCTTTCCATATTGTTATGGTAAAAATATTATTTAACAATGGCATTTAACAGCTAAATATTAGCTAACAGGAAAATATGTCTCCCTGAGGCTTGTCATACTCAGGTTTGTGACAAAACAACACAAAATACAGACATCAAAGCTGTAAGGTCTCTGGCTGCAGATGGAGGGGAGGGGTGGGAGTGTTCAAAGACATTTTCCACTCTAGACCTTTGCATTATTAATACTTATTAATCAGTAACTCCCAGAAATCTACATATGGGGTGCATTATGAGCAACTCAGCAAATGAGAAGACAAAAGCTTTTCTTTGTTAATAGCTCAGATGAGTTATTCCACTAGAAGTAAAGCATTTGGAAAGGTATTGAAGGTTAATTGTAAATTATGCAGAAAATTATATAAAAGTGAGAATAAAACCATAACTGAAGGTACAATTGAGCAGTATGTCCAAACTGTTTGAACATCACAGAACTCATTTAGTTACTGTCATTTATGTTCAAATGTAGGATGGTTTATGAAGCAGGAAACCACTACAGTGGCTTTAGACTATGGATCCAAAAAAATGTCACAAGTGGGGGTGGGGGAGAGTGAGATCTGCATCTTTCATATCTTGCTTTTTCTGATTACACTTACAATTATATCACCACAGAATTAAACTGCTCAGACTCTTCATTATAATTAGCACACAGCTCTGGCGTGTGACTATTGCTTTCAGAGGAAGAACTTTTTACACAGGGAAGTTTCACGCTTGGGAAAGTGAACTGCTATGCTGATGTCTAGGACTAAGTGCAGCGCAGTAAACAGAGGCAATAATTCCACCAGTGCCCCAGAATATCTCAGGTGTTACCTCTCCTTTTAAGAGAGCAGCAGGTCAAATCTTTTATAAAGGCACTGTCATTCATCTGGAGAAGAGTTTTAAAGATCAAGGTCACAGTTTTTACACAGTCCTGGCAGCTTTACAGTAACAATTTTCTGTCCATCTGCATCCTGAATTACACCATGGCATATTTAGGCGATCCATCACAGATCTCAACAGGTATCCACAAACACATTCTGTTGTCTCACCATACTTAGCAAGTCTTTCTGGGATATTAGAAGTCAAATAAAAAAAAAAATCAAACTTGATGGCCAGGGTTCCATCATGCATTCCATGGTACCATAGGAGATGTAATCTCCCCACTGAGCAAAGTCAATAGAAATAATTGAGACCATAAGGACTCACACTGCAATTCTAATGTGGAATAAAACTTTTCTTTATTTGCAGTTATGCTGAAAATCTAAGTCCTCAATGGGAAACTTATCCACTCACATTTATCTATTTCTTTGACAACATATTCCATAATGAGAAGAAATGTTTCTGAACAACTCTACAAATAAAGGACTGTCTCTGCACTTGCTTATGAGATAGCTTTCATTAAGATAGAACCCAGACAAGGGACATTAAATGCAGATGAAAATGGAAAATTAGAATTCACCAACAGGTGAGTCTTTCCCAAATGCCTATGTTTGTCTTCCAAAACTCGGTGAAAGAATCGAAAGTTACTTCTCTGGAAGAAGTTTCAAATAACTCATGGAAACAAGCTCTGTTTCATTTATGACTTAGCATTGCTAATTTTCAACAAGGAATTGTCACTGATTTCGAAGAGCTGCAAGTTCATAGCTACCAGAATGCTCAGACCAAGACTTGGTGTCTAATGGAATTTCTAAGGTCTCAAATTCTGCACCGTACAATTTAAATTTTCAAATGTTCACTATACAAAATTGATCTTGATATCTGAAGCAAAAGCTATTTTAGGCAGAAAGATGAAAAAGTTAATAAAATATTTCATGTGAAACAGTAAGATGTTCAGTGATTTCCTTTCGGGTGATTTTGTGCTTATTGAACATTTTGTTCCTCCGGGTTTTAACACCTTGACTATTCTTAAAACAAAAACAAGAAAGTAGAAATGCTTAATTTTGAAGTATTTTTCCAGCTTATTGGTGCCAAAATTTGTTCATTTTAACAGAGAAACTGCATCAACTCCACAATAAAAAATGACTTAAAAGTTTGGGGGAAACAATGACTAAGATAAATGTTCTAAATCAGCTTTCTACATTGGTCAACACTTCTAAAGTTGTCAGAAGTGATCCTTTTTATAAGGAGAAGCCATTATTTCATAGAAACATAACTGCAAGTAACAGCACACAGAAGAGAGAAAAATAGGTAATCGAGAAAGGAAAATGGCAGAGACTAAAAAGACAAAGGTGAAAGAAAGCAAAGAATGGAACTTGGCTGGGCTGACACCTGGAAGAAAAGAAGTTACTTCTTCTGTGTTTATGGAAACTGTACTTTATATGTTCTTTGAAAACAAATAGGATGATGCCAGATATATTCCTGCCTCTACCACCACTTTATTCTCCTGAAAGATCCAGTCTCCAAGATAACTGGTCATTTAGCCACTACAGTGAAAAGAGTAAACAAATTTAATGTAACCTGCTTAACCTGTCCTGGGCTAACCAGAGACAGAGTTAACTTTCTTCAAAATAGTTAGCAAGAGGCTGTGTTTTGCATTTGTGCTCAGAAGAAAGCTGATAAGAAGCGATGTTTTATGCTGCTGCCAAGGTCGGAAGACAAGGCAGGAAACACAGCCCGTTGCTAGCCTAGGATTTGATTTCAGGTTCAAGATTGAAACTTAAAGTAGCCAATAATCTATTCCATAACATACCCAGTATATAGGTGCCCAGTATATAGGTGAGGACCCTCTGGAAGATCATCCCTTTTTGTTCCGGGTCCCTTTGGTTTCCAGATCTCTCTTGGCTCCGGATCATCTTGCTCCATGTGGTCACTCTCCCAAGGCCATTCCCCCCCACACACACCCCGGTCAGCTCTCAGTCTGGGATGCTTGGACAGTTATCTCCATTCCGTTGAGTTTCGGGACTCTCCCTGCTCTGGGATCATTAGCCGGGAGCAGGATGGGCTTTTGGTCATCAGGGGGTGGGGGGAGGGGGGAGCAGTATCACTGTGTATCACTCATTTATATATATTTGTATATAGTATTATTTTCAATATTATTGTAGTTTAGTTATTAATTTGTCCTTATCTCAACCCACAAGTCCTTTTTCCCTTTACTCCTTTAATTCTCTCCCGTATCCTTGGATGGGTGGGGTGGGAATTGTGTGAGTGGGTGTGTGGTTTGGCCCCCAGCCAAGGGCTAACCCATCACACCATTATAGATGTTTCATGCTCTAGCTTTATTAATGCCGATGGCAAGGTTTACAACATTTGAAAGGAGTTTTAATAAGAGTATTTTAAATTAAAATATTTTCTTCATGAAAATAGTAAAACCTTACTATAAATGAACAGCTATATCAGACATTTTTCCACATTTAGCTATTGAAACTTCAGTAATAAATCCATCTTACCAGCATTACACATTAAGACGCATCCCATTTGACAGAAAGTCAATATATAGATGACCAGATGGCTTGCTTTGTCTAACACCTGACAAGTGCATGTGGACATTTGCTGTTAAGAGATAAGTTATGTGTTCAGCAGTGTTTTCCTAGTATTCTTAATGAGAAACTAGTATGTCTGCCAATGTTCTTCCTTGTTGTTGAAAATGGAGACACAAGCACTGAGTTGCCTTCATTAATAAATCAGTGTATTTCCAGTTCCTTTTTATTTGTCTCTCTATGTAGAAAACATAAGGTTTAACTAGAAAGCTCTTAGATTTGGATGTATCCTTCTCATTAATAATAAAGCTGAGGAAAACACGGTTTTGTAAATTTCCTGAACTCTTTTCTGAGACAGTGACTTTTTTATTATGGTTTCCCTATCTATGAGATGTATATGAAGAATGATGTATATGCTTACTTATTTACAGATTTGACAAGTCTTTAAATTATATCCAAATTCACTTTCTGGAAATCAAACTGCTTACCTTTGCATACCTTTAGCTTAGCTCCAGTGATAGAGGAAAAGTATTAGGTCTTTTTTTGATTTGTTTTGAGAACAGAGACGCTGAGAGGTTTGGTTTGATTTGGTTTTTTTAAAGACTCATTTATTAGTATTTGTTGAGAGCGGTTATGAGGATCTGGAACTTCATAAAGTGTTTTACATGTCCTTCAAATGATATTCAGTTAAATACAAATAATTGGGAATGCCAAACGTTTTTGCTTAGTATAATTTGTTTTTCAGCCATTAAAATATTACATTAATCTTACAAGAAAGCAAAAGCACATTCCATGTGATCTAAGTGACAAATTGCACAGCTTACATAGTGACTATCTGAAGCACATATTTAATGAATAACTGTCAATGCAATATCTCAGTGAATATTCAGGAATTAAAAATGAAAAGAAAAAGAATAGAAAAAAAATAGATTCACTTTTGAATAATTCATAAATAAAAATGAGCAAAAGAGAAAACAAATGTGATTTGTGCTAGCTCAGACAGATTAATCTGCTAAATGGACAAAAGGAATTAGAAAGGAAGATTTGAGAACTACCAGAACACTATAACAGGACTCAATATTAGTAAGTTGCTTTAGTACAAGTACTGTCATTTCGTGATATTACATGGTAAGTAGAGGTGGGAGAGGGAAAGATTATTTTACTGGATCTTAAGTTTCATGGAAGTGAGGAAAAGTCTGGTTTACATATAAATAATTTCTGACATATCAATACTATCTTACACATCCAGTTGTTTGTGAACACCTGGCTGAGGAAGTACTTGCATCTTTAGGTAAAGATATACTTGCATCCAGTCATTACCACACATTTCAAGCAATTGTTCATAAAGCCTGCTCAGAAGATTGACAACACTGATAGTCTAGTATGCCAGGGCAATACTGATGCATACTCTACAGATTGTGCTTTATCCATGAGGTCTTCCTCTCACAGGTAAAATGAAAAATTATAAAATTATTAAATTAATTATGAAAAATTATGAAACAGCTCTATCTCACTAAAAGGAAAGAATTGCTGATTCTGACACCTACTATTATAATAAAATAAAAACAAATATTCTGGTGAATATTTAATATTCAAAAGCAAACTTCTGTAGTGGATCTGCCTATTTCCACATGTATTTCAATGTTGAACTTGGGCAAATAAAATAAAAGCAAGCAGTGTTATAATCATTTTGTTTATACCTCTGTTGTATTTTTTTTTTCTGTTTTGTCTATGTGATATACCAAGTCTATTCTAAGGGTTCATATTCTGTTTCTTCTTTCAAAAACACTTGCCTCTCTCAACACAGAAAACAGAGCTATTATTCCTAAATACATTTTATCAGTGTGCAAACTTGAGTTCTATTTACAGAGTGCTATTAATACTCCGCTCTGATGACAGAATTTTTAATCTCTTCATGGATTTCTTACTAGTGGTCTCTAGAAACTTCATACGTTTTAGCTGATCTTCAGCAACTCTGGAAGACAGCATGAGAATGTACCTTTGTGTATGTTCATACTTTGCATGAAGCCTAGACTTGTATCCTGCCTTTGGCTTGACCAGCATAATAATTCATTGATGACATCTTTATATCATGTGATGATGACCTCAGTTTGATCATGACCTTCTTCTCCTTCTCTCTGTTCCCAGATCCTACATCAGCCAAACAGAGGTCTGCAACCAGAGCTGGGGAAAGAAACCCTCACAGCTGATACCAACAAAAAACATATTCGCTCCTGCCCTTCTGCTGCATTCTCCACGTGGGGGCTAAGAAATGGCCTTCTTAGCCTGCCTTTCATGTGTGACATATTACTGTCTGTTCAAATTTTAAAATTGAGCAGACCTCCCTTCAGTTTATATTCCAGAACTTTCTCACATGACAATATCAACTCGAAGGTAACAGCTTAATATTTGGACTCGCAGAATTTGAATAGAAATAAATTAGGGATCAGACCCCTATACAGTGTAAACATAACCACCAGTTATATTTTATGGATGAAGAAACCAAGACAGAGGTAAAAAGTGTACTCACAGTTACCTAATATGTTTTAAACCTCATTTTTTGGTGTACACAACAATATATATCAATTTATATGTGAAAAGTACTATTGATTTTGGGGTGTATTTCTGACAGTTCAGCTCTAAACCTCTCTTTGGACTCCCAGAAACTTCATAATGTGCCATGGGAAATCTCTGAACAAAAAAATATTTTTATTTAAGCAACCATCACAGTGGCAGGGCAGTTGAGGCAGGACAGTCCTCTGCTGCTTTCACTGGGGCATGCTCTTTGAAATTCCTTGTCTCATTGTCATGAAAGCAGGTGGTACCCAGCCACAGATCAGTTGTCTACTGAATGTGTAAGGAGTCCTGTGAAAAACAAAGGTTTTGGTTTTTTTTTTAATAAAGAGAGTGATGTTGAAAGCAGATTTTTGGACTTGAGGGAGAAGCAATTTAGGCATAACTCATCATTTTATAAAGGAGTCAATGTAAAAAAATCCACTTCCAGAATCAGACTGGCCTTTATACAACTCAGCAGTGTAGTTGTAACTAATGCTTCCAAGAGCACTGAAAAGAAAAGCAACACTTGTAAAGCACTGAAAAAAGTAGACTTTTTTTTCCAGAGATATTAGGCAACTTGAGCAAAGTATAAAGACACTTCCCCTGTCCCTTTTCCCAAGTACTCTAGTTTAAAGTTACAACTTGTTGTTACATTAAGCACAGAACATAGTTATGAACTCCAGATCAGAGTTGTCAGTAACAATCCCTCAAGAACGTTACAGCCAGCAGGCTGGAAACTTTAGACTCACTGTAAAGTGACAGAAGTGACAGATTGCTAGGTTTTTTTTGTTTTTTTAAGAAAAAAGTTCAAAAGAAGGTAAAACACTTTTTTTCCAGGGGTACAGTGCTCTGGCAAAAAAAAAAAGAAAAAGATCAGACAAGTCAGTAAGATATTCCATATGGAGCTGGAAATAGTTTACACCTTTCTCACAGGTATTCAGTGTGTGAATAAACAAGGATGTAGACTCATTCATAGGTTCACACCACCCAGTCTTCACTCTGATTTTTCACCTGTCTTACAACCTAGTCACATTATGCACTGGAAGCCCAAAGCAGTTTTTCTTCCGAAGAGGAAAAAATGTTAGCAAAATACAAATGTTTGCTTCAATGTTTTGGTTTTCTGCCCATTATTCCCAAGGAACAGCAAATAGGTGCGTTACTGTTAAGAGGCACCCATAGCCTCAATCCCACAGCTGTGTGCTTTGCACATACTGAAAACCAACCTTTACCGTACTTGTGGAAGACCTGTACCAATATGTTCCTTTCCCTTCCTAAATTGACATGTTCAGCATCTGCTGCATTCTTGCTTCTGGTATAATATTTTTGCATGATAAAGCACCTGTAAATCAGAAAATTATAAGCATCCATACAGCTAATCCTGCAGGTAGCGGAAGGCTTCCCTTAAAGATGCTTCAAGGTCCAACAGGTAAGCAAAGAATACCATGTATAATTCAAACCTAAGAAACAATTAGGAAGGCAAAGTGATAACCTATGTGATAACCTAGGAGTTAACCTGTTACGATTGAGGCAAATGTATTGGGATGGTCTAAAACCGTACACTGGGTCGTCTTCTTTTTTCTTCTTAAGCTATAGAGGCCAATACTGCATAGAAAAATCCAGAGAAAATTTCCTCTGCAGAGGAAATATGGAACTACGGAAAGGAAATATGGAACAATTACTTACATTAAAACAGAATGAAATAAACATAAGAAAACACCTTACCTAATAGTTCCTTTTACTCCCACTTCCTATTTGTGATGTCATTCAAGTATTTACTATGTTTAACATGGCTGTCTTTTGATGTCAGAAAGACCAAACACCTTTGACAGGTTGGCAAACTTAGAAGACAGTAATATCATTAAAATGATATAGAAGCTGTTTTCTACTTCTTTTTCAGCAAATTCAAACTGTCTTTTCTATCATTTGTCACTATGCTCTTAAGTAATACTTGAGAAATATTAGAGACTATTTAAGATTTCATCTAGGAAATGTTTACATCATTTTACTGAGTGACCCTGTCAAGTGATTGGAAGCA
The DNA here is from genome assembly GCA_011057875.1 of Pterocles orientalis. Lineage (NCBI taxonomy): Eukaryota > Metazoa > Chordata > Aves > Pterocliformes > Pteroclidae > Pterocles > Pterocles orientalis. The sequence goes on along the minus strand of WKFP01014315.1, from coordinate 503,854 downwards.
CTGAAAGTTTTCCCTTTGTATGACCCTTTTCTATTCACAAACCTCAATCCATTTTTTGTGTAGCACTTGACAACTCATGTCACCTTTAATGCATTTCATAGGACTTGCAGTCTTAAATTATCTCAGTCAGCATACTCTTTCTTGACAGATAAAGGAAATGTCCAGGCACCAAGTTCAGTGCAAATAGTATTTATTATTATTTCAATTCTCACCACAGCCACAGTAAATGGTATTCAGCAGGGATGTAAAAAGTGTAGAGTAGACCATCTCCTATTGACCCATGACATTTTCTTTCATTACATCAAATGCTTCTCCCAGCACTACTGTGTGCCTTTATGATTTCACAAGGCTGCCTGAATTTAAGTTAAACTGTTCTGTTTCAGTCAAAAAAAGTTTTAGAACACAAACACTTTGATGTAAAGGAGAGAGAGACTGCTTTGTCTAAACTGCTATTTTCAATGTTTGTTCTTTCCTTCCTTTTAACAAAGTTTATCTATAATTGGCAATTAACCTTCAAAACCCATCTGGGTTGACATTTTCTGTCCAATAGCACTCTCTGAAAGAGTTAGAGTTAGTCACACAGAGGAAGAAGGAAGGGAGGAAACACTCTCTATGAGGCTATTAAAAACGTTCACTGTGTGGGTAATTAAAACTGATAGTGCACCCATATCAAGACTGGTTCAGTGGAATGTGTCTGAAAGACATCAAGGTAGATGGGATCATCTCTCCAGTGTTCAACCTGCAGAGTTTGTATAAGGTCAGTGACTTTCTCAGTCATTCTCTATCTGTATGCTGGAACCAGCAAAGCCTCTACAGAGTTCAAGTCTCCAGCAAAATGACTAGGAAATGACATAGTTTATCTGAAAAGGTCAAAAAAAGAAACAAAAAAAGGTGTCACCAGACCATAACAATCCAACCAGGAGAATGTAGTATAGGTGGCATCTGTATTATTCCAAGACATTACAGTCTGTTAAAGAAGTTTGAGCACGTCTTGGTACACCATCTATTCACTCAGACCAGACAGAAAAGAAGCAAAAACCAGAGCTAGTAAATCACAGATCCTCCCATGTTTTTCCTCTGTCTTATCGAGTTAATCTCACAGTCATGTGCACTGATTTTTCAGTTAATTAGCAATTCTGGGAAATAAGAACAAAAATCATGGTTAGGAACAAGTTATTTTTTAAAATTTTGAACAGGCGAAAACAGTTTATGTTAAACCACAGAAAGAATTTTACACACAGCCTTGCTCAAATTTCTTTTATGAGAACTGAAGGACATTTTGAAACAAAGTCACTTTGAATCTATAAAAAAAAAGTTTAAATTAGCAAATATTATAAAAAAAAAGGAGCCCTCCTTTTTCTTTGAAAGAAGCAACTTGGAAAATCTACAATGAACTTAAAAATATTTTGGTTCTGAAAAATGTGCAACAGCAAATATTTCATGCAGATTTTCAGTTCTAATAATTTCTACTTTCTAGATCTCCACTGAGAAACCTAGCATTAATGTTGACTTTCATATGTATCTTAACATACTATTATTTGGCCACCAAACTGCACGAAAACAAGTAATCATTCTTTCTTACCTGAGAGATTATTGTGTCTTTAAAATAACTTGTGTGTGTTCTATATTTAGTTGTCTGTATATCTACACTGACATGATGATACAAGATCAGGTTTGGAGAGTTGAAACAGAACTGCCTAACCCATTTACTGTCATGATATTTCTTAGTAACCAGACAGTAACCAGAATATTATTGACAGTTAGATCACTATGGATGACTGGACTTGAGTAAGGCTCTGTATGTACATACAGTGAAAGATATCTAATTCTTGCCTCTGTGCACAGTGCATTACCCCACGGGACCTTGAAGCCTGGTTTCCTAAGAGCTTGGTTTTGTGGTTCACTGACCATACCACAGCTGCACTATGAACAAAGTTGTTACCAGATATTACAGAATGTGTGTGAGAGATACATGATCTTACTGGTGAAAATGTTCCAACATTCACCTTATTATACACCCAAAAATCCATAAAGGGGGTAAATGACCATGCAGTGAACTCTGACCAGTGTTTATTCAACAGCTGAGGTATTTACTGTATTTTGTTCTTTTTCCCACCCCTGAATTGATTCTCTCTTGTCCAATAAAGGCTGAGGTCATACTGAAGATTTTGTCTTACTGTAAGCATTAACAAGCTCGTTTCCCTCTCTACAGACACCTTTTTGTGAGAGGTATAGGAAAACAGCATTCTGGGGTTGACAACCCTGTGTCTGACCGAGTTGAAACAGACCAAGAGGTTCCAGATTTGACTGTGTGAGGCTGAGAGAGTCATACGTACAAATACAGAAATACATTCCTTCCTTGTGGTATCTTAAACTCTCCTTCCTTAGGAAGGTAGAAAAAATACTGCAAATACTGAATGAAGTGATTGACAGCTACCAAGATGAACCAACTTAAGATGTAGAGAAAAAGATGAATATTAATATTATATTTAGCTCATTGGAGAGCTATTGACATCACAAAAAAGCATTCTTTTACAGACTGCCATCAGCACAGACAAAAACACGATCAGACTACAATGCATTGATTTCAATTCTTGATTTAACAATAGTGTAAGAGAGAAGAATCAGGCCCTGCTAGGACGTCCCTCATATCCCATATGGCCATTAATTACAGCACAAACTGTGTAACTAAAATGCAAGAGGAAAGGATTGTTCTCCAAATCATACAGATTAAAAGGGAGGCTTAGTAAGATACAACCAACTAACTAATGGAGCTGTGCCGCTTTGCACCACGATCTCGCTAATGCTCTTTACGTAAACTCTGTATTTTCAACAGAAGATCCTTCTGGGAATGGGGTTTGTCTTTACAGCTCATAGCAAATGAAATGTCATCAGTCCCATCCTGTCACCAAGACTGATTAGTATCTCTGAATATTCTCTGCACTACACATTGGGAATTATACGTATTCATCTTCTGGCAAATATTTACCAAACCCACACAACACACCTTTATAAATATTTGTCTCCTTTCCATTGGAAAGGTAACCCCTTACATACGTAACAGTACCTCTTGAATTAATTCTCTGTAAACAAAAATTATTTTTAATTATGGAAAACTATAATTATACCGAGCTTACTTCAAATTTGCACATGGGTGAAGAGTGGCTCAGGGGGTTTGCTAGGGTGGAACCCCCTGTACCACTTCTGTATGTTAATTGGGCTCCTGAAAAGTTCAGAGAAATTATTCTATATGCCAGCATTCATCTGCCAAGTAACAATTATGTGTCCCAGCAGGGAGCAAAAATGCTACCAAACACAGCAAATAATACACATATACATTCACACACAGCAATAGGATAAAGATCATGAGGAGGAAACAAGCCAAAGAACATGCTAATGAATGAAATAAGAAAAACCACTTTACAGAAATAGAGAGTTAAGGAAACAATGATACTAAGAAAAAATGCTGACAGAAAGCTCATCTGACCTACAGCAATTGGCTACTAGATACAGAGACTTCTGTGTCCTTTATGACAGTGCCAATTATTTGAGTACAAGTAAGAAATGTTTGCCAGTACCTAATATAATCCTTGAGTGGGTAGTGACCTCCATCCCCCAAATCTTAGTGACTGAAGCTTACATCAAGTCAATGAATTGAATCAGACTACTAATAACAGCAACAAAAGCATTGCTTTTTAACCCAAGATCAGATTTAATTTTCTATAAAGCCAGCTGTCTCATTTTTCATCTGTGCTGGTGGTATGTATTTGGCTTTGAGTGGCTTCTTTCATACATGCCTAAATGAATCTAATTTATTGTATCTTAAGATAGTTCATATTATTTATTTCAGCATGTTTCTTCCTCTTACTTTCATCAGTCTTTCACTGTCCTTGCATTGCTTTCCTAATTCACATTGGATCCCGTAAAAGTAGAGTTTTCCCATCCGCTTCTGTGGGATTGCTCACCAGACATGCCTGTCTGACTGGATGGATGAAGTTCTAACAAGTTTCAGCCAGGAACCTCAATGTCCTTGCAGCTATCAAGTGAGATGTGTGTGATGTCAATTTTCTTTAACCCCAGTAGTACAGCCTGACTTATCCAAATAGTTACAGCTGGAGCCAGGAGGAGAGAAATGATCAGAACATCATCACCTAAACCTTAGAGAAAATAGAACCCCCTCTTTATAGTCATATCCCCTAATGGCTTGTCTGTCTCTTCATTTTTGAGATGATATGGAAGAACAGTAGAGGAATTATTACTGCTTTGATGGATTTTGCTGAGTGAGGAGCATATTGGTAGAAAGAACAGAGAATCCTGAAGGCAACAGTGAGGTAGGCAAGGCTCTGCTTGATCTGTTCTTTACTTTCCTGTTTACCATCAACAGCTTTGCCTGGCACCAGTACTAGCTGTACAATGACCAGACACAGACTAAAAGAAACAGGTCCCTTTGCCCATTAACCTTTCCTTTATCCAGCTTCTCCTTTTCTTCCCCAAATTCCATGCTAAGGAGAGCAGAACAGTTTTAACCTGTTGGAGCTCTACTTCATGTATCAAAGGTTAGAACCAGCCCTTGATCTAAATCCTATACTTTGACTTCTTCAGTGAATGGCTCATTGGCCAAACACTGCAAGCAGGCATAACTACAGTAAAACTTGGGGGTTGGGCCAGGATATAATTTGCCCAATATCATAATAATTTTTTTAAAATTCTAATTAATAAACATTAATTGTTTGGGGTTTTTTTATTTCCTTGTTTGCCTATAAGAATACTGGTTTTATTTGCTTATCAAAGTAGTTTATTCTTAGTGAAGGGTAATTATTTCCTGACTACCACAGGATGACATTCACGTCTGCTACTAATTTTCTGACCAGTTCATCAAGCTGGACTGATTCCAGTGAATGATAGGGATATAGCCATAGTTCAACTACCTCTGCTCATCCATTGATTGTTAAGAAACCACCCTAGATATGCCAATGAGAAATGACATTTAACTATTCTTCTGTATTTAAAAGATTATTTTCTACAGTCACTTGAATTTAAGACAGAGTTAAATGAGCTCTCCAACATGGGAAACACAAAATAAGCTTGTTAAATGTCATATAAAAATGCCTCATCAAAAAGTCTTTTTTCATTCAGAACATAATTGTTCATTCTTCACATCCCTTTGTTCCGTCTGGTTTTCTTTTTTCCAACAATTTTAAGTTTTAACACAAACTAAAGGGATAAAATTGTTTGATAAAATGATAATTTAATACAGTTTCATTTGTTTTCATTTGTATACAGTGCTTCCTAGAATAAACAGTCTTAAACAAACAATCATTAATACTGATGGTTAACATTTATGTATTATTTTATACCTTTTAATCCTACTGTAATTTTTAATGAAGTCTCAATTAAGTACTGTAGTATGATCAGCCATAATTTATGGAGGTCCACAAACTTTCAAGATCTGCTGTAGGGGCATCTATAAGCACATTGTATTTCTTAAACCTTATTTCTCCTTCAGGTGTCCCAGGCTGCTAAGTGTCAAGAGAAATATCTATGGACTGGCTGTTTCCACATGCATGGAAAGACAATTGCATCAGCAAATAAGTAGAGGCACATAGAGTCTTTTCCAATGTGTTATTTACTATGGAAGGTAGCCTCTGTTTGCTGTTCTGTTCCACAGGCGGAGGGCAAATATGATCACAAAGTACCTCAAAATTCAGTAGAGACAAGATATGAAAAGGCTTATAGAAATTCAATCAACTAATTGGTAACCAAGAAAAAGTGATTCCTGTCTCTGCATTTCTCTCACGCTTCATACAGAGTGGCTTATCATATTAATATTGCCACAGCTCCTCTCGCGTATTGGGTGGTTGGGATTTTTATTTGACTTTTTTTTGCTACTCCCTCTAGGCTTCATGTCCTGTTATTTCTGGTTTCTAGAGGGTTGGCAATGCTGTATCGATGTCCTCCTTAATATCAAACTGTATTGCATTGCTCCTGTCCCTAATTTACTTGCTACTGGAGGGCTTGCCTGAAAAATCTCCTGAAGTGGCAAATTGTTACTTTCCTTCAAAGCCTACGGACAACCACTTCCTTCTGATGTTAGAACATGGATAACGTAAAGGCTGTTCTGCTCTCCCTCCATGCTTTGTGCACAATCACTAGTAGTCAGGTGAAAGCAGACCAGCTGACAGGTACCTAGAAAGACTGCATCGAGGAGTGTACTAATTTTTTCTTGAAAAATTCTATTTATTTCTGTAACCTGCCATTTGTCAAGGAATCATGCTAATAGAGATGGGCCTTAAAAAAATATGTGACTTACGCTAAACACTGTCAAACTGTTAAAAAGTATGTGCCTTAAACCACTATGGAATCTTTATTTATTTGCCATTTATACATATATATTTACGTGGATGATTTCCAAAACCCCTATGTACATTCTGTTACTGTTTTCCTCAAGGCCCTCAGGCTTGCTTCAGTCTTCATCTCAGATGTACTTCAGGACACAAGGCAGGACAACACAAAAATGAAGGGATCAAGAAAGACCTGTGCTTGATAGTTACTTTGGTTAATGAAGTTCAATACAGTTACACAAAACTTGTTGTATATGGGAATCATTTACCACTTCAAGGAACAATTACGTGAAATAGGAAAATGTCTTTGTTCCTTGATTTTGCTAATGGTCTACTCAGAAGAACAAAGAATAGTTGGTCATTACTTGCTAGAGTAGAAGTCTTGGATTGACAGTATGCCAATGTTGAATGGAAATCTGTAAATCTTTGCAGGAAACCGTGATTTTCAGGCTTAGGTGTCAGCAGAAAGAACTCTGCCTATCGCTGCTGAGATAATTTGCTGCCAGCACACACAAACTGTCTGTGTGTACATATGTGTAAGAAAGAACTGCCACAGAATAACGGAGAATACAACTGCAAGACTACAATCTAAACAGTAAAGGTAAGGAACAAAGGGTGGAAAAATTAATTACTAATGAGAAAATGGACAAAAACAGTAACCTGGTCTAGTTTGAACTAAGTTACCTAGAACTTGAAATTTCCCAGCCATTGCCTCCTACACACAGGCAATGTAAAAGCTCTATCGTTTGGTTTTAAACTACCTCTAAGCTTGGAGAAGACATGGGAATAATTCAGCATTACACATACCCTTTGTCTTCCTCCACTCTTTTTCTCTATAATACATGAACCACAAAATATTATATGTATTAGAATCCCCAACATCCCCCTGTACAGAGATTAGGGTTACTTTTAAAACAATGAAATACTAGTGAGACTGAAAATATTTTTAAGTGTATTGATAAGAAAAGGGAAAACCTTCAAGTTTTAAAATTGAATATTATGCTTTCCCCTCTGTACCCTTTATATCTTTATGTATACAAAGCCATTGGAAAAAATATACAGTAGATACTCAGTCAAGGAACCATACCAGAATATAATGTATCTCTATTAAAATTGAGTACATTACACAGAAATTTAAAAACAACAATGCATACTCATTTTCTCTAACTTTCTAAGCTCTAAAAAATAGTGTCTTTCTCTACCTGTAAAGCTGCTGAGCTCTAAAAACAGAGAAAGAAATTTAAGTCCTTACTATCTTTTTTAGATATCAAAATACACTTTTAAGATGCCATACTGTATTGGCTCTGTCTGAGATGGAGTCAGCATCCCCACAGCAGCACTCACAGTGCTGAGTGTTGCACTGGCAGCCAGCAGGGTGTTGATAACACAGCTTGGGAGGGGGCGGAGCCAGGACAGCTGACCCGGATTGGCTGTTCCATACCATGTGACAGCAGCTCAGCCAAAAATCCAAGGGCAGGGAGGAGGAGGGGGGCATTTGTTACTGTGTTTGTCTCTAGGAGCAGCTGCTGTATATACTGAAGCTCTGCTTTCTTAGAAAGTGGCTGGATGTCCTTTATTGAGGGGAAGCAGAGAATAACATCTTTGTTTTCTTTTTGTTTCTGTGCATGGCCTTGGCCCTTGCTTTAATTAAACTGCTTTTATCTTGACCCATGAGTTTTTCATCTTATCCTCCCCCTTTATTTTGCTGAAGGGGGAGTGATAGAGGGGCCTGGTAGGCACCTGGCATTCAGCCAAGGTTAACCCACCACACACATACATTTTAAATAACCTGCCTGGTGATCATGTTCCTGTGTGCAAAAAGTGGATTTAGCAATACACCAGGGAAACAGAAAGATGGTGGAACATGCAGCATTGTTAAACCTCTTGTCCCTTATGGCTCTAATTCATATCAAAGAGATTGGTGAGTTCTAGTGTGACTCAGACTCTGTAGGTGGTACCAAAATATACACAACGTTAAGAGAGGCATTTGTGGACCATTTTACAAGTTTACTCTTGTTATCTTCAACTGTTATTTTAGCTTACTAAATATCTAACACTGCAAACATAAAACATGTAGAAAACTGGTAACTGTACATGAGCATAACATTTCAATATGTATGTTTTGTTTATATATTATGTTATTAACTGAATAAATTGGATACTTAGTATTTATTTACATTTTCAATCTTTTTCTTTTTTTTTTCCTTATCTTTAATCTGGTTAATTATACAGCACATTTGTAGATATCCTCTCCCAAAAGCTTTATATAATACCTGTGTTTTATATATACGTATGTGTATTATAGAGGTTGCTTGATAATGTGGAATATTTTATTCTGTGATTGAGATACAATTTCTGCTTGACAAACCTATTTTTCTAAGTTCTGTTAAGATTTTTTTCCTTAAAGATGTTTCACTATAATACAAATGGAAACTGATAGTTCTCACTTTAGGATAGGAAAAACTGCTGCCATATCAGCTTTGTTTCTTATCCTGCTAAGAAGACAGTGTGACTAACTAAACCTCATTCACTCTTTCTTACTTTTCCGCTGTCTTCAAACTACTACTTAAAGTAGGAACAATAGTAGCTGTTTACAAATTCAGTTACCTAAGAGTGGAATGTGAAAATGGTAAAAAAAAGGCCAGATTTCTCACTCAAGATGTTCTTGTAGTCTGCACTTACCTTCAAACTGTGTCTCGTCCATTATCAACTTGTAGAGTTTACTTTTTCTATTAAAATCATCCTTTCAGCTCTGTTATAAGAAGGCAAGGGAAAGATAAGTGTTGTTAATTATTAAAGTATTTATATTGTTTTAAATATTTAGCTGTCTTTTTTCACAGCTGATTAAAACAGAATAAAATACATCATTGAAAGCCTTCTCTTATTTCTCTATTTGAAAACATTCCTTTACAATAGAGTGTTTGTTACACAATTGCTTATTTTTTCTCATGAAAACTAACAATTTTGTTCTTGTTACATTTATTCTTACCTCAAATCTGCACTGATCTTTAGCAAACATTTTTTATGGTAGTAAAAAAATAATTTATTTTGAGTAGCCATCAAGTGTTCTTAACTGAAACAGTGCTGAAAGATCAGAACAGTTATCTGTTCAAATATTTTCTATTTCTCTATTTTTTTCAAGGAAAAAAAAATTCCCTGTTAAGAGGACTTTTTTTCTGAAAAATAATACTGTTTCAATTTTTTTAAAAAATTCAAAATAAAATCTCCCATTTATTTCAGTTAATTGACAAGAAGTCTCACATGGGCAAAGAAATACTGGGATTCTAAAATACAAATATACAAGGCTGTTGAAATACAATTTCCATTTGTCTTCAAAACCCAACAGCAATGGTTAATGGTGACACAGTAAAGCAGAAGCTAAAAGTTAGGTCCTCTTCAGAACAATATTTTGGCCATAAGAATAGTTCTAACACCTCAGACCGCTGGAGTTTTAGGAGTAAACCTAAAAAGCCAGTGCAGTTTAAACTGCCTTAACATTGATGAAACTATCTTTTTCATAAAGTCATAAAAAAAACTTCCAGGAACTCAGTTATGAAAGACTAGGCTTCTGCCTTTCATTAAAATAGACCATTTAGTCATGCTTGAATGTTATGTCAGCAACAGTTAGTGAGCACAGTGAAAGCTGTACTTCAGCTGCACTATGTGTGATTAAATTGAGTAATTCCAACTCCAGAACCCACTAGCTCATGCTTTAACAGACCTAAAACAACCTCAAAATGTTGAACAAAATAAGTGAAGAAAAGTAAATGCCATAGTTTAGATCAACTGATAAAAAAATCACTTTTGCTTAACACAGTTCATGCCTTTAGTCGCCTTTCTTACATCCCAATAAATCTGGGTAAAGTAGGTATTTATGCTAAACATACATAAATGTCTATTTAATTTTATCTCAAAGATAAATAAATTACAAGGTGTTTATACTTGGTCTTTTCATCAATTAAGGGGAAAAAAAAAGGCAGATATAAATAGTCACTTTAGAAACTCCGTGTAGGAAACCAATATAAACATCATTGTCTCTCTTTACAGAAAACATGTATAGCAGAAGAGAGAAAGGGCTGGATTTATTATTTTGGGAAAAACCACCAAGAAGAAAACTCTTTCTCAGACAGTTCAAGACAACCACTGCGTCTCCTAGGTTTACTATGGACAAAATCCTTAAGTTCTTGTTAAGTTAATGGGCCTTTGCTGTCATGACTAAATAAATCTGACAGCTAACTCACTCTGAGACATCAAATTTATTATAAGGTTTAAAGAACCTATAGTAGCTCCTCCTGTCTCAGTTACCACAGCTAATGCATCAGATATTCAGCAGCTGCTGGGTGAAACTAATGACATCCATCATGATAACACATAAGACTTCATCTTTTCCCTTATTACACTCACAAAAGATGACACAGGTTCAGAGAAAGTAAGCCACATCCGTAGCGCGGGTAAAATGGCATATCTCCTCTGAAGCAAATGGTGTTACACTGAATTGCATCACTGGAGACCAATAAATTTTGACTTCAAACAAGTTTGTCAGACATTGCCTTCCTGGGGAGATTTTTTTTGTTGTTACTGGCGTCAGGGTGTTTTGTTTGTTGTGGTTTTTTCCTCCCCATGCTGGAACTGGGTTATTAATCTCATTAGAATTTTACTTGGGTCTTCAGTCTCATTCTGAAGGGCCTGCAAACAGCTATCAGATCACTGAAGGTTTTGATCGTCTTTCAGTTGGCTAGAGCAATGGTGAAGCAGAAGGAAGCTCATCTATTTTGTTGCCTCTGCCTCTCCACTGATCAGCTTCTAGAAAGCTGTCATTGTTAATCTGATTTGTCCTTCTGGATCTCCCTGTAGTTAAGAAGTATTGTTACAAAACTTTCAGGTTTATAGTTTTATCAATACAATGTCAGAATCCCAAGACCCGTTATCGTAGAATCATAGGATGGTTTGGGTTGGAAAGGACCTTAAAGATCATCAAGTTCCAACCCCCCTGCCACAGGCAGGAATACCTTCCACTAGATCAGCTTGTTAAAAAGTTGTGCCTGAAACTCCTTAAGCCAAATGCTAAGTATTTACATTTCAAAGTGCTCTTTGGTTTCCAAAATATATATTATTGAAAGTTGTAGGGGCTTTTATTTTTCATTTCATTGCATTCCTGTCACACGGGCATTCATTAACACTGCAGTCCTGTGAATAAGCAGAGATCATACACAGTTCAGTAACATTTTGAAAGGCCATAGATAGCATGACTTGATCCAAAACCATGAATAACCATCTTAGGTGATTAGATTAATCTACAGCTGATGACACAGTGTTCTGTTTAACACCTAAATAACTGCTTAAAAACTAGCCCAAGTTAAAAGACAGTGATGTCTCAAGCTATTCATTATGATTAATGAACCTCTAACTAATATCTTGTGCACAAGTTTCTCCCTAATAAATTTGCCCTAATTAATCAGTACCTGTCATCTTTATTTCTTTTTTACTCATTTCAGTCACTTCTAGGAGAAAGAGCAAAAATTCTTCAGGCATTCTCATCATAGAAGCAAGCTTTCCAGAACAAACTATAAATTGCACCAAGAAGAATGCAGTAATATCGCATTAACGTTATGATGTGGACATACACAAAAGGGAAGGCGGCATTTTAAGCACATAGGTTTTGTTCCCACAGCAGCCAGTTCTTAACTTTTCAAAAATAACAGTTTTCAGAGCTGTTGAGTTCGTATATATTGTGTCAAGCTCAGCTCTGAAACCTCTAGAACTGGGCTATAAATACAATATAAAGTACTCTCAGCACTTCAAACTAAGATAAAATGCATATTACACAGCTGAAAAACTCTTTTTACCAACCTTTTAGAATATATGTCCTTTGGCATTTTAAGTTATCTTTCCAAGTACATCAAAACTACTGTGAAAATTAGAATTCTTTATGTCATTTAACAAATGAAAAACTAATGGAATTACTCAACATCTCCCCAAAATTCTAAATGAAACTATTACCCAGCAATTCCTAACCTGAACAGATCCATTCAATTATGACAGTTAAATTCCCCATAATTCCTGAATTATAAAATAGTGATTTTAGAAAATAATTGCATCATTACAACCAGACATACAATAATGCTTGCAGTAGTCACTTCTGATTCATGCATTTCAAAGCAAATTAAAAAATAATATTGATTCTTATGCTGCAGGTTGGGAAAGAGATAAAGAAAGGTAATGTGGCACACCAAAGAGCATTAAACCGATCACTAACAAGTCAGGAATAAAACTGAGGTCACCTGGACAATAGTCTAGTATGCTCATCTACTAGGCTATCTTTCCTCCCTCTTCCATGCACATATGCCAGCATTAGTTGTTATGAAAGAAAAACAGCTTTCATAAAGTCTTGAATGCCCTTTTATCTAATTAGAAAGGTTCCCACTTTGCTGCCATTGAGACCAGGAATAATCCTATTAGAAATAATGGAGTTTAAAGAGCTGTTGTGAAGGCATATGAAATCCTTATGAAGGACATTGGTAAACCTGTCCTGTAGTTCTCTTTTAACCTTGTTCCTCCAACAGAACAAGAGATCATTTCAGGTTTAAAAGAGAACTATCATGAAGCAAGAAAAAAGCATGTTCCATTTGACATAACATAAACCTTTGTACTTTAGTACTGAAGAAGTCCCTCAAGATGGTTAGAATGGCTGCCTTTGAAAATGCAGGGAATAATTTAACAAGTGTAGAAAATTTCATTAAAAAAATAAAGAGCTAGTTTAAATAAGGATCAATTTCAGCAAAGTTTGTGTGCTGGCATGAATGTGGGTCAGATCAGAGATCAACATGCAGGTTAAAAGCTCATGATTCAGGACCAGTTCTAGCCAGAGTAATAGGAAGAAACATTCAGAATGGAGCATTTTCCAAACTGCAGGACAGTATTATTTGTGCAGGGAAGTACTCACTTTCCTCTGAAATATCAAGTAATAGCCACTAGTGGAGGCGGAACACCTGATGCATATAGTGACAGGTTATTGTCAAATGCTATGTGCTCAGATTCTTACTAGTGTAAAGTACTTTAAACTAGAAACCTCACTGCTATAGCAAAAATGTCTTCTTCATTCATATTCAGCAGAAATAAGCTGCTGAGACCTCAGGAAGTGAGAAAAGGAAGGGAAAGTTAAATTCATTCAAATTAACTCAGCTAATACATGTTGCACAGCCTCAGGTTATTAACAATTGTTGCTGTATTGTCTGTTCCCTCTTAACTGATAAGGTTTCATAAACTTAGGTTAAGAGCATTCTCAGTCTTCCCCCTTTCTTCAGCTTGAATGTCAATTTACAGAGCAGTGCATGTGCATAAGATGCCACACAGAAAAACTGAGACCAAACTAATGTGAAAAAGCAAGAAACATAAGGCTTTGCTATTTCCTTACTGGGAAATAATACAACAGTTCTTTTGCTATTTCCTTACTGGGAAATAATACAACAGTTCTTTGGTAAGTACATTTTTGCACATTTAAGTTGATTTGTCCTTTACTGAGGATGCATGTCCTGAAAAAAGATCATGCTTCTCATGTTTTCTGTCTGTTTGATAACGGTTGCTGCGTCTCGACGACCTGTCAGTGGCAAATATGGGCTTATGCTGATGTGCTCTGAGGTTGGGGAAACTTTTAAGAAAAAGACTCACCTGGGAATTATTGTGGATAACTTAGTGGAAGCATCCACACAAGGGGAAGCAGTGAAAAAGTAAACAGAATATGAAATAAAGGACAGACATGAAACAGTAGACAAAACACTGTAACTGGACATCTTGAGTAACAGGGCTCCCAGTCAGGTAACTTTTAAAGAAGATGGAAGGAAATTAGAAATTAAACAAGTAATAAAGATGACTAGAGATATTCAAATTTACATGTATAGAACTTCCTGTGACTTGACTGAACTCTGGAAAATGCTTAGAGCTTCTGCACAACCTCAGAAGAAATCAGAGAAAAGACTACATAACCCAAAATTGTAATTCTCCTGCATGATGTTCCCTTGCTCCTGAAGTGAAAAATTGTTCCATATGCCCAAGTTGATAGCCCACATTTCACTTCTTGCACTCTTGGAAGCTTTCCACCCTTTCATCCTTCCAGTGTACTTTTGAAACTGGCATGCTGGAGTAACTGGAGTCAAAGTGCAATGCATTCTCTGCATTCCTTCTGTTGTCCATCTGACTGCTGAAGATAGAAAGGAACACTGGTCTTCCAAATCCCAAAGAAACCAGTCAATTGGAAAGCACACAGAGGTATAACTCATCTTTTAGTCTCTTTTGCCAACATACAGACCCAGATAAAGTTAATCACAAAGGACCATTCTTCAGTCAAAGTCAAATTGAATGATTTTCTGTAAAACTTCTTTCTCTCCCACCTCAGGTTCACTGGCACGAGTCTGTGCAAAATGTATTTTTTTGTATTTCTTGGTCTTCTTTTGCCATATTCTCTGATCACTTCTTTTTCTCTGAGCCTTTAGCAATACTTCTGTAACACATAGGCAAGCACATCTTAACATACAGGCTTGTACAAAGTGAATGCATATACTGTTTTATAAGCTTCCTCAGTCAGTTATGTATTTCAAGAAGAAAAAATGAAAGAAGATTATGTCACAATCTTTAAGTCACATCTTTTTAGCCACAGTTACTACAAGTTCTTTGATAATACTTTGACATTTATATGATGTATTATGCCCTATATTCAGTGACTCCATGCCTCCCTCTTTGGAATACATTATTAAGCATGGAATAATCCGTAACTTGGCCTTTTTTGAAATATTCTTTCATTTCTTTCTAGAAGCTCTAGATACTACAGAAAAACACTTTAGCATTAGATAAATAAAGTCACTCTGTTCTTTGCCAACCACTATTTCAACTTCAAAGTTTGTAAAAATATGTGCTGATTAAAAAAAAAAGGGATCACTCTGGCATACTACAGGAGTGCTCAAATTTCTCAGACATCAGCTTTTTCATGAGAAATGTTTCTTAGTCTCTTGTCTTTACACATAACGGGAGAGGAAAATAAAATCTTTTCAGAAAATTTCTAACTATTCATATATGAAATTGTCTTCTGATTGTCTTCAAAGTTCCTTACTTGGTCTGTTGAACTGTGCCCCATACACAATCAGATTTGATCTCTGATTAGATTTGACCCGATCAGAGGCCAATCAATTCAATTCAAATCAAAGTATTGGTAATACCTTTTAAAAGACATTGATATTGAAGAGAAACCTAGAAATGGGAAAATTAAATGCCACTGGTGCATCTCAAGTAGATACACATACATGTTAGCCTCCTCTCAGGGAGGATTTGAAAGAACCTGCTGCCTGTACGTTATGCGAATGTGAGCTCACTGTTTAAATTACCTATGGCCGGCTTCAGCCAACAGTGAATAAAAACTGGTAATTACATTGTATTGATATGCACACTCCAAGAGCAAGAGTTATTTTCAAAGGTTAATTATTTATATAACCCATCTCTCTTCATCTTTCATATTCACACAAACTCATTCTCTGCAAAAAACACATGGAATAGGGTTTTCTGTTTTTACTTGTATCGTTACTCCATCAAAGAATACGAGGGCTGCATTCCACAAAACAGGTACCAAAAGTCTAAGGATGACTGTTAAACGTGCATTAAATATATCCAAAATAATATATGCAAGAACAGTAATCCAATCTGTACATAGCTTGGTAACATAAAATATTGACATTATCTGATTTTTTAAACTGTCAAGTACTTTATCTATGAATGCATGTCCAGTTTTGCAGGCATTTTTCCGACACTATTCTGAAACAGTATTTAGAAAAGTGATGACAGGAAAGCTGCTGTTTAGGAAACTAGAATTCAGAATTTATTTAAGAAAGACAAGTATAAAAAATTAATTCCACAAATGAGGGTTTAATATTAACTATTTTCAGACAAGACTGCTTAGTCTTATGTAATATGAATTATGAATGTTCTTGTGAGGGTCCTGTTTCTTAACATAAAGAATCATAGAATGGTTTGTATTAGAAGGAGCCTTTAAAGGTCATCTCATCCAACTCCCCTGCAATAAGAAGGGATGTCTTCAACTAGATCGGATTGCTCAGAGCCCCATGCAACCTGACCTTGAATATTTCCAGGAATGGGGTATCCACAACTGCTCTGGACAACCTGTTCCAGTGCCTCACCACTCTCATCGTAAAAAAATTTCTTCCTTAAGTCTAGTCTAATTCTACCCTCTTTTAGTTTAAAGCCATTAACCCTTGTCCTATCACAACAGGTTTTACTAAAAAGTCTGTCCACATCTTTCTTATAAGTCCACTTTAAGTATTGAAAGGCCACAATAAGGTCTCCCTAGAGCATTCCCTTCTCCAGGCTAAACAACCTCTCTCAGCCTGTCCTCATATTGGAGGTGCTCCAGCCCTCTGTCCGTCCTTGTGGCCCTCCTCTGGAGTCATTCTTAGCAGGTCCATGTCTTTACTGCTGAGGACTCCAGAGGTGGACACAGTACTCCAGATGGGGTCTCAGCAGGACAAAGTAGAAGGAGATAATCACCTCCCTCAACCTGCTGGTAGCACTTCTTTTGATGCAGCCTGGGATATGGTTGACTTTCTGGATTGTGAGAGTAACATTGTCAGCTCATGTTCAGTTTTTCATCCACCAGTACTCCCAAGCCCTTCTCCACAGGGCTGCTCTCAATCCCTTCATCTCCAGACAGTGTTCATACCAGCTGTTGCCCTGAACAAGGTGCAGGACCTTGCAATATAGTTTACATATGGGTCACAGAAGTGGATGAAATGTGAAAGACAGTTTGAAGGCAATGAGGGAGGAGGGAAGAAGTTTTGAAATATTTTAGACCTATTTCCATGATATCCAGAGAACAGCTGTGCAAGAATTTTTTTTTCTCATTAAAAGAACAAACATGTAAACTCTACATACCTTCCTCAAATTGCAGAGAAAGAAAAAAATAGGGATTTAATTCCCAGAATCTAAGAAATATTAAACCATCACAGACTTTTCTTACTTCAATCCTTGGAGGCTTACAAGAGTGAATCTGTCAGTAGTTTCCTTTTTTTCTCTCTTTTGAGGCCATCAGATGGAAAGCCAAAGATTTTTTTCTATCATTCTGTGTTTTTCAGCCTATTTGGGAGGAGTCAAAAGAATAGCTCTTCAGGACTTTTTCTCCTGGCTCATATTGATTCTAATGTTCTTTTAAAATCTTTTTACAAACACTTTTCAAAGGAAAACAAATTTAAAATACCTTATTTGCCTTACAAGTGTGTTGACAAAATGAGCTCAGGGATTCTGAAGCTGAATCCCATGCTAGACTTTCAAAGGTAGGAGTAGCATTTAGACACTTCGCTTTCACTGGAAGTCAACAGGAGTTTGTTACCTAAGTGCCATTTGAATGTCCATCCTGAAATCTTAATAGAAAGAAACTACAGCAGGCAGACTGTTACCTTTTTCTGATCATGCAGATCTTCCAGGTCATTAAATTTAAACCTTGAAAGTACCACAGATGAAATACACATTTGTGTGCAAAAACTGTGCCTTCTTTTTTTAAATTTCAGGTTGTATTTTGAAATGTTTTCATCTTTTCTAGTAAGCACAGAAAAATGCAAGTAAGCGCATTGCTATTTTATAAATTCTTTCTGAAGAACATCCTAGTTATTGTAAGGCAAATATAAATGAACTGACTTGCAGTTTTAGAAGTCATTTAGTATCGTTTACGTGTTAACCATTTAAAAATGTACATTTCTCACAAGCAAAGTTATCTTATCAAACTATAGAATCATAGAAATGCTGATTGGAAGGGACCTCTGTAAACCTCTCATTCAACCTTCCACTCAAAGTGTGACTACTGCCAACACTAGAACAGATCAGCCATGGTTTTGTCTAGCCAGGTCTAGAAAAGCTTTGAGGCAAGAGTCTCCCCCCTTCCTCTCTCAGGAACCTTGTCCAGTGCTGCACTACTTTTTCTGACTCTAAAAAACAACTAGGCTCCATCGACAAGGCACATTCAGATGCTTATAGATACTGTAAGACATCGCTTTGCCAGATTAAACAAGCCCAGTTGACTCCTGATTTGTCATATTCCCTTAGTTCTTTACTGTCTTAGTTCTGCTGAACCTGAATCCAGTTCTCAGTACTTTTCTTGAACTAGGGAAACAAATACTGACTAGGTTGTCCTAGATGTGACATCACTACCACTAAGCAGAGGGACATAATATATTCCTTTGTTCTGATATTCACATTTCTCCTGACATTTCCACAGCTGTGGTTGGCTTAGTCATGGTGGAAGCACAGTATTGGTTTACATTCAACTTGGTGTCCATCTTAACATCTGGGTCCTTTTCTGTGGGCTGCTACTCAACCAGTTGCATCCCAACTGGTATCATCAATACATGGAACTTTTTTCTGACCTGCATACAGAACTTTTCACTTTCTCTCTTGAACTCCTTGTCTACTGGACATGGAAAGCACTTTTAACTGTGGGGCATTTTCTGTTATTTATTATTTGTCAGTACAGTTATTACACGTCTTGGCAAACTCACCAAATATAGAATCATAGAATCATAGAATGATTAGGGTTGGAAGGGACCTTAAAGATCATCAAGTTCCAACCCCCCTGCCATTGGCAGGGACACCCTCAACTAGACCAGCTTGCCCAAAGCCTCATCCAGCCTGGCCTTGAACACCTCCAGGGATGGGGCATCCACAACTTCCC
>WKFP01014315.1:464050-484772 GCA_011057875.1 Pterocles orientalis | reverse complement strand
GGTTGTCCTAGATGTGACATCACTACCACTAAGCAGAGGGACATAATATATTCCTTTGTTCTGATATTCACATTTCTCCTGACATTTCCACAGCTGTGGTTGGCTTAGTCATGGTGGAAGCACAGTGTTGGTTTACATTCAACTTGGTGTCCATCTTAACATCTGGGTCCTTTTCTGTGGGCTGCTACTCAACCAGTTGCATCCCAACTGGTATCATCAATACATGGAACTTTTTTCTGACCTGCATACAGAACTTTTCACTTTCTCTCTTGAACTCCTTGTCTACTGGACATGGAAAGCACTTTTAACTGTGGGGCATTTTCTGTTATTTATTATTTGTCAGTACAGTTATTGCACGTCTTGGCAAACTCACCAAATATCTTTCTTCTGTTTTTCCTGTTTAAAGCTGGTGGTCATCTAGACTTCTGGCAGAAAGATTACGAGTATCACCCACATTTCTGGGACGAATCTCTTCTTCTTTCTGAATAACTGTTTCACTTTTTCTAGTTAGAAGCATGAAGGTTAATAAGTAATACTCCTCTTAAGAAATTTCATTTGTTTTTCACTTTTTAAGGTGACTAATTAGGTAGAAATTATGTAGGAAATTCAGGACAACATGACTTTGCTTCTCTCATATAATTAGCACTTGTTTTGATTCACTACGACAAGCACCAAATACAAAAGTTTGAGAACTTCTGAACTTTCTTAAAGCTGATTAAATATACTGAAGAAATAAATGCTAAGCATTACAGTTTCCAGAAGCCTAATAAACTGAGTTGCATCAATTCAGCCTGCTTTGACAGAGAAAGAAACTTTCTGATGAGTGAAAGGCCTCCAGAATAGCTGATTCTAACTCTAACTAGTTATCTTTTTGATCATGTAGCTATGAGTTATGTGGTTTATGAAGAAAAATGGTAATAAATAGATTTCAAAAGCTCGGTTTATTTCCCAAGTAGTTGTATAGGGGAAACCTCAAGAGGTGAAGAGAGTACATGCTGCAGGTGAGGATTCAAAAAAGCAATCTAGGCCAATACTTGTTAATTTTCCTTAAATTGACAGAGCACAGACTATCTAGGGGCTTGCCAGGAGATAGTTACAGAAATTACTGAAATGAAGCATAATAGTTTGGATTTTGAGAGAGATAAAAGCTTAATAATTTAGTGTCGCAGGACCAAAACCAGAATTAGAAGGGCACTGAATTCACCCTATAATGGCACCTGCAAGTAATAAGGAAATCCTCACTACCAAGACAGATCCTGAGGCCAGAGGACTAAATGAGGAGAACTGCTTCTGAACTTCAGTAATTATGGTAAAAGCATATAAGGACTTTGTTAAGAGGCTTTTATCCCAAAGAGGTAAAAGAATATGTTTGTAAAAAGGCATTAATATTGATGGATTCTTGAAATATTGCTACCTTTGAATTTGCAAATCAGAAGATGGCTACCAGAATAATTTAGTAATTATTAACTTCTGCAGAATGAAATAAAATTGACGATCTATTTAACATATCTTCTGTTACCATGATCTTTAAATTCAAGGATTCTAGCTTTTAATCATAAAAATTAAGGAAAGAAATGTCTTAGGTTAAATTGAAGGTCAATTACTTGCATAAGCACCTGAATCTAAGCAATAAGACTTTAAGAATCTAGATTGCAACATCATATTATGGTAATATCTGCACAAGCAAACCCATACTTAAGATCCAGAGCTTAACTTGTTTTGGATCAAACACTGATCTCTGTAATCAAGATGTGCAAATACCTATGTATGTGTATTAATTTTGGTCATACATTTCCTCTTTCAACCCACTCTCACAGTAATCTGCTCACAATTTTGCTTTCAAGCTTTTAAAACTGGAGCAAATTGAATGTATTCAATATAGAATTACTGTTTTAAAAAAATCGTAACTCACAGAAAATTAGCCCACAACATTGATACGGGAAATGGACTGCATTACAGAGTCATGCTGTTTATCGTCAAGCACAACCAGACGCTGCATGTGCCAGGCCTGTGTCCAAGACTCTTGCAAGCAATTTGACATTTTCTTTGTTAGAAATTGAGTGGTAGCAGTCTGATTGACTTTACATGAATAAAATATGGTCAGGGATGCTGATATTTCTGACTTAAGTCTTACTTTCTCTTTGTATTAACAAGGTGTTATGTACCATATTTCTGATCTTACGTGATCTTACATGATCTTCCTGGAAGAACAATTCTCAATGACTAAAGCGGTGCTAAGACCAGGAAAATACAAAGTATGATTATTGTAGCTATGTAACTGAAGTAATATTGAGTGGCCAGATAATAAAGTAATGAGTAATGATTTTAAACTAAGAAGGGGGAGATTTAGGTTAGATATTAGGAGGAAATTTTTCACTTAGAGGGTGGTGAGGCACTGGAACAGGTTGCCCAGAGAAGTTGTGGATGCCCCATCCCTGGAGGCATTCAAGGCCAGGCTGTCTGGGGCCCTGGGCAGCCTGCTCTAGTGGCTGGCAACCCTGCCCACAGCAGGGGGGTTGAAACTAGATTATATTTAAGGTTCTTTGCAACTCAGGCCATTCTATCATTTTATGATTCTATCAGTAAAGTAGTCTCACAGTAGAATAACGTGATTATATAAGACATCTGTGGGATTGTATGGAGAAAAAGAAAACATCAAAAATTGCTCTGAAATGCATTTCACTTTACCAAATAGAGTGATATTTATGGCCACAATTTGCATACATGCTTGATAAAAGGACAAAGATAATGCATGAAAGAAGAATGTATAATTGATAAATGGTATCCATCAGGAGAATGCGTGATACAACAGATACAGAACAGACAGGCAACCGCAGTAAAAAAGAAGAATACAGAACAGATGGGGGCTCTTAGGTAACTGTTATACCCTGCTACACTTGATACCTATCTGAGGAACAGAACAAAGAAATGTGTTGGACAAATGTTGAATAAAATCAAGAGAATAGTTAGAAAGGATGAGTGAGATGATTTCCTGAAATTCACAAAAACTGTCTAGGAAGCAATGAGCAGGCAGACAAAGTCTACAGCTCCAGGTGGATGTGGGGCTCCAAAGGACCAAAAAATGAAGAATAGGCTGCACCAAGAATTCTTTCCTGACAACTGCTTCCTCAAGCGTATGGAAAGGGATTTCAGGCTAACTTTCAGCCTACTCTGTGGTTTAGGGTTAGGATTAGCTTTAGGGTCAGGCCTAGGGGACAAAGAGAGACAGAGCCTAGCACTCCAGATACAGTGAGACTGGAAAAGGGATGCCAGAAGAAGGATGACATACCAAGAATGCTCCCTGATTACTTCATCCCCTAGGTTACAGAAGGGAGTGTTGGACTAAGCCTCAACTCACTTCAAGCCTTCGTGTTAGCACTAGCATTAGTAGAGAGACAAAGCCAAAAGTTGTAGATGTAGTGGGCCTGAAAGGCAGCTGTCAAAGGAAGGATTAGACTACATCAGGAATTCTCTCCAACAAATTCTGGGTCATGGCTTGTCTTGTGGCTTAAGTCCTACCCAGAGCTAAATTTGAGGTAAGGTTTAGGGTTAGGAGAGAGACAAAGCCTAGAATTCCAGGTGGAGTGGGGATGAAAAGGGACTGCTAGAGAGATATCTAGCATAAAATTCTCCACTGACAAATTGCTTCTCTAGCAAATCACTCAAGTTAGCTTTAGAGTTAGGTTTAGAGCTAAGAGCAAGACAAATCTAAAGTTTCAGGTGAAGCAGAGATGGAAAGGTGCTGTCAGAAACCCTAACCTGGCTTGACTTCCAACCTACCTCTTCATCATGGGCTTGCTGGAGCCTCACCAGACTGTTTGTAACACTGGCTTCCATTACCGGGTGGATGTTCCTACCTTGCTGCTAGTGTATTGTGGATCTGGACCCCAGCTGGCAATGCTACTGCCTCTGCTTGCCTTGTTATCACACTTGGTTTCTGCCTCCCTTTAACTTAGTTGCTGCCCAGAGAAGCTCCACGAGTGTTTTGACATTTAGCCCAAGGCCAAAACCAAGGACTTGATGAACATGTTCTTTTCAAACACATTTTTAGCATTCATTGTGTAGCCTCCTTTGGAATTTCTTTTGCACCCCTACTCCACCTGGAGCTGGAGGCTTTGTTTCTGTCTCTGAGTATTCCCCTCAGGTGTGCAGCTACAGCCTGGAGTTCCAGTAATGGCTGTTAGACCACACTGAGAATTTGCCATCGGGACCAAAAGACAGTTTGAACACATTAATCCACCTCCTGGATCATTAGGACATGCTAACATACCCCAGTCATGGCTGAAAATACTGTCCTCCTGTAATGAGATACAGACGAGGAACAAAACAGCCATTGAGACTCCTCAAAGCATACTGAAGTGTTACCAGATTCACTGAAGGAAGGAACAGTCTCCTTTGCCCTTTGTTTCTCCTCAATTCTCATTAAGACCTAAGTAGAACAGCCAAGGAAGAAACACACAGTGCACACAGCTAAGCTTAAACAAGGAACAGGGAAGAATCCAGGAGGGGAGACCAAGTGATTTGTGAGTTTCCCTGAGGTGTCCAGTGATAGATGGGAGGTTTGCAGTTATCAGGGAAGGACAGGCCTTGTGTCCTGATATCGATCCCCACTTGCTTGAGAATTAAGTGTGCTATAAATCCACAGCTTCTCTTCCTTCTTCATGCTCAATAAAGATGCAAGATGAGAGTAAGAAAGAGTGAACAGGAGAGGTGGAGCTTGGAAAGAGGACAGAGCATCTGAATTGAAAGACCTGCTTGGAAATGATTTCAAGCAGCTTCCCCATCCTCCCTTCTAAACATTTTAAGTGTATTAATGCAGCAATTAACAGCAGGAAAAGAGTAGAATGTTCCCAAGGCACATAAGAGAAACTATACACAATGCAGAAGAGACAGGAAAAGAAAGGTGCTGTACTATGCATTTAAATGGCCTTTCTGTTGCTGATTGCTGTTCATTTATGATCTAATTCTTTCTTTTATTTTTTCTCTCCCCAGTCTCCAATCTATCTAAGGAAGGTGCCTTTCAGACTGTGATGGGTTTGCCCTTGGTTGGGGGCCAACTCACACACACCCGCTCACCCAGTCCCCCCCAACCTCCCCCATCTGAGGACAGGGGAGAGAATTAGAGGGGCAAAGGGAAAAAATGACTTGTGTGTTGAGATAAGAACAATTTAATAACTAAACTACAACAATATTGACAATAATACTATATACAAATACACAAATGAGTGATACACAGTGATACCGCCCCCCCACCCGACAACCAAGGCTCAGCCTGTTCCCAGCTAATGATCCCGGAGCAGGGAGAGTCCTGAAACTGCACTCACGGAACAGAGATAACAGTCCAATTGTCCCAGACCGAGAGCTGACCAGCATGGGGGGGTGGGAAGGCCTTGGGAGAGCGACCACCTGGACTGAGATGACCTGGAGCAAAAGAGATCCGGAACCAAAAGAGCCCAATCTTCTGGAGGCATCCTATCCATGCCCTATCCTGGGCATGACGTGTATGTTATGGAATAGATTGTTGGCCACTCTGGGTCTCAATCCCGAACCTAAGATCAAATCCTGGGCTAGTAACTGGGGCTGTGCTCCCTCCCAGTTTCTCCGGTCTGCGGACAGCCAGAGACACTGAAAAACCTTGGCAGCCACGTAAACATCACTTTTTATCAGCTTTCTTCTGAGCACAAATCCAAAACACAGCCTCGTGCTAGCTATTATGAAGAAAGTTAACTCTGTCTCAGCTTAACCCAGGACACAGGCCAATATTTATTTTATATCAAAGCCTTTGTAGATGTTAGCTTTAGTCTCCCTTCATAAATGGTTTCAGTTACGAGAAGTTTTATTTCAACGTAGGGAAGTGCTGTGGATATTTTTTCTCAAGGAGATATTTAGTAAGAGAGTCAATATATGTGTGAAATTAATAGACTTTTGAGTGGTTTATGGGGTGTTATTATCTATGCTGTGGGTATGCATGCATTGGCATTTGCCATTGAGCTCTTCCAATCAAAGAGCCAAATGATAATATCATGATAACCAAGTGTGTTCCTAGGAAAATAATCCACATTGAAGGGTTAGAGGGAGATTTTTGAAACTGAATAAGCAAAATTCTTAATTTTAGGGTCTACGCCCAAGCCAGAATTTTTTTCTAAGATAATGAGAAATTCACTTTGAAGCGTGACACAAGGATTTCTCAGAAAACTCTGATTTAAAAAAGAGAAACAGAAATAAACCGTGTGATAGAACTGAACAGATAACTGACTATAGCAGCAAATATAGAAAAGCAAAGGTTCTGCCTTTTATAAGCAATTCATTGACAAATTGCTAACATAAATCACTCAATAAAGAACATTGGCTGCTTACAAATAAAAACTTTGAAAAACTCACAAAAATGCAAAGAAGCTGCAAATATTATAGCAGTGTTTTGAGTGTAAACAAACTTCCAATCCACAGCCAATGGATGAGAAAGCTGCCCAACAGTTGTTTTCCCTATGTCAGTCTAACCCTGGCTCTCTCAAGGTATTTCAAATGAGTGGCTGATGGAAGCACTCCTTGCCCTGCCTTCAGTCCCAACGTGCTGGATTAGCACAGACCTATTACTAAAACTAAACAGTACCACAGCTGGTGAAGGCTCATTTACAGGATCATCTCTGGCTCTACAGCACCACACTTCTGCAGGATCAGACAGGTCTGTCAAGGAAGAAGTGCCGGGACAGCAAATATGGTCCAGGAACTGCAACGTTTTACAGCTTCATATTCTTATTCTTTCATAAAAAATAATATCAGCTCTAGTCTTACTTTCAAACTAGATATAATCTCACCTACTGAATCTACATCACAATTCCTTTCCATGATTAAGTTTTACTGGAAGCCCCAGCCAGTCAGATTTAATGCATAAACCACAGAGACCAAATCAAGCAATCTCTCTCTTCTTCTCTTACTTTTAAAGACACAAACACAATTTTCAGGAGATGTACAAGTATTTCTTTCTCATGACTTGTAAACATCTGACTTCCTCATTCTGACACTTTCTAAAGACAGATTTTGATTTTACATGATTCTTTAAAATTATTGTTGCATTCAGTGTATTCAATGTGTAACACAAACAAAAACAAAAGCCAGAGTTTCATTTCCAAACTGTACAGACGTGCCAGAAAGAATTCTGAGGAGCAGAGGGGAGGGGAAAGGAGGAAAGCAGTAGCCATATTGGCTAGTAAATTGAAGGAACCATCATATATTGAATAAGCATGGTAAGTAGGATAAGGGAAGATACTGCAATTTCTTGCTAGTGTAATGTAATTTGAGGAAAAATAAAGCTGCTAATAAACTCAATGTTGAAGAAAATCAAGGACTCCAGCTGCCACAGTGTCTCACTCATGGAGTAAAATTTTTAATACCTCGTAGAGAAACCTGAAGAGTTCAAAGATCTGACTCTGCTTTTCAAAATACCCATAATTATTGGATAAAATCCTAGGACAATGATTTAGACTTTTTCAAAAGCTGGGGTAGAGGAAGTATTTCTTGACTTTAAAACTGTACTGTTTTCCAGAAGTATTTCCAAGATCCTATTTCTATTTGATCCAAACAGTTCTTCCTGTCGGTCAGTATCAGTAGCTAATAAAAGCTTTTCTAATGCAGTGAGAGTCAATTTATTCTAGGACAATATTTGGAGAGAACATAAAAGGGAAAAATGCAGTAATTTGCATTTCTAAGGCACTAGACACTGGCAGATATTAATGGAATTTATTTATTTATTTATTGTGACAACACTTAATATATTCATTGGTAGGTTGTGTGAAAAATCCTCCAGGCCCCAGTACTTTTAAAAGATCTTTCTTCTTATTGATTTCCTGCAGTCAGCTATAAGACAAATTCTGTGATTCCTAGTAATCCAGTTACACACTGAGGAAACTTGTGTAACAAAAGTGTTTATGTTGTAGCATGAGGAATGAGAGTAAAATTATCTCAATTCAATCGTAAGTGTATTCCCAACACAACAGCTATGGTAAATCCAGAGATGAAATGAAAGATTGATTCACAGAGAGAGGTGACAGTTTGGCAGCAGCATGTTACTGTCAGATTGTTATTTTTGCAATAATGTTTTTCTTTATGCTTCTACATGCAGGCTTGCGTTTGCATGAGGCTTCTGCATGGCAAACGAACTCCCTGTTCTTCTATGTATTTATGGGAGGTTTCCTCTAATACAGGATTAATACTGGTAATAATAATAATAATAATAACACTAATAATAATCCATTAAATTTATATTACCTCTTTCATACAGAAAGTTCCCAAGATACCTTTCACCAGCAGTGTGGAATGGTTTAGAAAATTAATATATCTTTCTTCACAAAAACACAGAGTAATTTTGTTTGGAAGGGGCCTCTGGAGGTTGCCTAGTCCAACTCTCTGCTAAAAAGAGATCTAATAAATCAAGGCTTTGTCCAGTCAAATACCAAACATCTCCAAGGTCAGAAAGCCTACAATATTTCCAGGCAATTTTTGTTCCGGCAGATCTTTGGATGCAGAAGGAGGGCAAGAGAACTGCACAGAGACCTTAATCATGGCGATAATCCGTGTGGCACAGTGGAAGGTAGAAAAATTGAAGACCAGGAATTTGGAAAAAAAAATGCGTCTGCAGAGTTGGTGTGAATATGTCTTTCTCTTGATTTGTGGGAAAGAGGGGGAAAGCAGTTGCTCCCCAGTGACCTCCTCCATTTCTTCCCTTCTGTCGTTACATAGATAGAGGAGGAACTGGAGGATCATAGGACAGCAGGAATGGAAGGAGCAAAGAAACACCCTCCCACATTCACAGGTGGAAGACATGCATAAGTAGGGTCAGAAAGATGAGTAGAGCAAAGGCATGGATGAGCATTGCTACTGATGGGGCAGTTTCAGACAGATGGAAGATGCAATCAGGAGTGCCATTCTGAATCTTGGGGGAGAGGAGGGAGAGAGAATAATAGAAGAGCACAAAAGTACTGTTTTCCTCTTTGCACACACAGCTGGGGAGAGCTAACAGAGACTGTTAGGAACCAAAAGGAAGTCTGCTGCTGTGAGTCGAGCTGTCATGAATGAAGGATTAGAGTTGGAGAGTTACACACAGTAAATTATATGCCATTAATCCTCTACATGTTGTAGTCTGTCTCAAGACATCCTTGCACAGAGAAAGTTGCACATTCTGAGCTAGAATGTCTTGCGTCTGGTTTCAATTTTTTTTTTTACTGTTCCATCAGGAGGAGAGTCAGGAAACAAACCTTGGTCTGATGCAAAGCTTGATACTCAACATGCTTGAGAGTAGCGTCATCAACTTTCTGGCCTCAACATTTCTTTAGTGTTGTAAAGTTTTGGGGCTTTTTATACAGAAGGTACAATATGATTCATCCTGTCTAAAGCCTGGAGGTGCCTCTTTTCTTATTGTTAGAATTACTAAGCCAGAAAAAACACTTGCTGTGGGACAGGCTTGTGAAAAAAAACAAGACAGCTAGACCTCCATAACAGTGACAAAATGTACTTTTCTCAAAGCTGCCCTACAAACCTCCAGGAGTGCTAGTCTGTATCAGGGAATATGTAGCTCTGATAAATAACTAGAGGTAAAAACATAACTAAAAGATTCAAAGTTAAAGGTTACAGACATTCAGCCTTTGAATTTCTGCTTACTGGGGAGGTTACTGGCTTCATATATAACTTTTTGCAAGTATTTTTCAGGTAGGTTAGTGGAGGTACTGATTTTCTTTCTTTCAAATTATTTATCTGCACAAAAGGAGCAACTCTGTTTCTTCAGGTGGTACAGTACCTATCACTATTAGGAGCACTAGATTGAATAGCAGCAATAGCTAGTCTCCAGGTTTTTTAATAAGGAACATATTTAATTCTTTTTGATCTTTGTTAATTTTTTCTTTCCTCATCATGACTTTGAGCTTGGTCCGGCAGTTCTTTTAAGTCATCTCATTTCCTGGCAGAAACACAGGGTGGGACTCATGCAAAGGTTTTTCTTCAAATTACAGTTTTTATTTATGGTCCCTACAGATCTGACAAAGGTGACAATTCAGAATAAGGCTTGAAAATGCCCCTCTTATTAACTAATTAATTAATTTTGCCTGACATGGATAAATTGATGTACTGGATTTTGGCCTGTTTGAATCTGTAGCAGCAAAAATCTCTGCATTTTATGAGTTTGAAAATAGATAGTTTTGGAGAAGTCGAGTGAGTGACTAATTACTTCCAGGCATTATAGACCTCCTTTAACTTTTCTGTCTTTTTTTTTTTTTATACATTTAAAGATACCCCATACCATAATGATGTAGGAACACCTCTGCTGTCTGTTTTGAGTCCATATATGATGCCCAAGTTATTTTTGCCAAGAAGCACATTTTGTTGAGATAATATTTTCAAGAACCTTGATGTTTCATTTTGTGTCTAGCATTCATTAACACTGGTTAGAAAAAGATGTATGTGAAACCTTGAGACAACCTTCAGGAAAAGACACTATTGGTGGCAACATGCTCACCAGCACGGTTGTTACAACATGAGTATCATACAATTTTAAACCAATCTTTATCAAAAAGAGTCTTACACAGTTAGTGCTTTAGCACATGGGATAGAAGGGACTATATTGTTAGAAGAGTATGGTATGAATTGTCAGTTATCCTGCTGATGCCCTAAAGATAACAAGCAATGTAAGGGCAATCTTCTATTTCCTTGAGAGTCTCACCATTTCAGTACATTCTGAGGCTATGTGAGTAATCCTTTTACCATCTTATTGGCATTTCTGAGATTTCAAAATTTCATGAGAGCTTGTATATCAGTGATCACTAAACACTAGGTCTGTGCTTTGCTGCATCATTTATCTGAAAAAATGTGATGTGCCTGGATCAGGTGTAAGCAGACTATTGCATTGCTTTTAAATCAGAAAGGATCAAGGGATTTTGTGATGATTTTACAATGACAAAATCAAGAAATGGAAGTTGGAGGACACTTTATGCAGGTTCTCTTTAATCTGGCACTAGGAAGGCTAAAATCTGGGTTCACATTAATTACATTAATCACATTAATCACATTAATCTGGGTTTACATTAATTACAGACTAGGTTTCACGGAAATAAAAGTCTGAGAGAGCCATGTTGCAGAATTGCTAATAGTAATTAGACCAATTAGTTCAGCGCAAGTTCTAGCTCTCTTATTCCTGGTGCTGAACGGGGATTTGATCCTTGTTTCCACACAAACAAGCTGAATACATAACCTTAGAACGCATTTGTTATTATGAAGCAGGTTTTTTTCAATCCCCTCTACTCAAGTTATCCCATTTTGTAAAAATATTAATTAATTGAGCCCAAGAGAGTAAGAAAAGAAGGGTGCAAAAGTGCCTATATATCCTTGTGATTATAGTACCAGGAACTATGGAAAGTCATGGCTGACGCCTCTGTTTCAGAAGACACTTAATTATTCCATGTGAAATGAAAATATTTCAGTGTTTGCTGGAAATTTCCTACCAGTTCTCATTTAGATTATTATTTCTACCGTCTGTAGTATAACAGTACTCTGTAAGACTAAAAAGCATGCATTGTTTTTTAAAATATCACCTTTATTTACATTGCTTACCATAATGTGGTTTAGTAACACATAGCAAGTATTTAAAAATCTATTTTTCTCTCATGCTATTGCTGTTTATAATGCAAAAAGTTATATGAAAGGTAAGATGTTTGCTGCGTAAGGCTCCAACGGGATGTGGTGGGTTGGCCCTTGGCTTGGGGCCAAACCACACACACCCGCTCACACAGTCCCTGCCCCCACCCAATCATAGGGGAGAGAATTCAAGAGGTAAATGGCAAAGAGGACTCGTGAGTTGAGATAAGGACAATTTAATAACTAAACTACAATAATATTGGAAATAATACTATATACAAATATGCAATGTGATACACAGTGATACTGCCCCTCCCCACCTGATGACCAAAGGCCCAGCCCACTCCTGGCCAACGACCCCGGAGGAGGGAGGGAATAGGTGATACACAATGATACTGCCCCCCCCAAAAAAACCTTAGCCTGTTGTCAGCTAACGATCCCCAGACACCGCACTCACTATTCCCCCAGACGGGGGGGGGGGAGGTGTGCAACGCTCCTGGAGGCACTTCGTGGAATGGAGATAACAGCCCAAGCATCCCAGGCCGAGAGCTGACCGAAGCAGGGGAAGAAAAACAGCTAATGATCCCCCCGGAGAGGGAGGATCCCGAAACTCACAGAACGGAGATAATGAGCGTCCCGGGCTGAGAGCTAACGGCGTCTGTGGGGGGGGGGGAAAGGCCTTGGGAGAGCAAATGCAGCCACCCAAAGCGAGATGATCCAGAGCCCAAGGGAAGTGAAAAAGAGAGATCTCCCAGAAGGGTCTTCACCTATATACTGGGTATGACGTGCATGGGATGGAATAATTCGTCAGTCTGCTTCTCAATCTTAACCTAAAAGCAAATCCCAAACCAGAAGACGGACTGTCTCTCCCCCACCTCACTCTGTCTGTGGAAGGGAGAGAGGCTGAATGTATTTGTCCTTGAACGTATCCTGGCAACAACTATAAATGTTCTTATCAGTTTTCTCCTGAGCAGGAATCCAAAACATAGCTTCTTGCTAACTATTTATGAAGAGAAGGAAGAAGAAAAAATTAACTCTCTTCTGCTTAACCCACTACATGGGATTTTGGAGATGCGCATTCAGCCTCTGGAACTGTCAAGACCCTGCCTCAGTGTGCTCACATTCTGGACCTCGAAAGTAGAATCTTAAATACTTATTGCTTGCTTAAGCTGTGTGCAACCCCATCAATCCAGTCATACAAGGACATAATGGAAACAATCCCAGGTTAGCCAGCAGGAAATACTCAAATGTGTATGAAATCCTGCCTCTCTAGAAGGTTTAAGGACTGTGAGATATAAATCCTAACCTTCCTCAATGGTAGTGGGTTCCTACAATAATTATCTTACAAAATATTACAAAAATATGAAAAGGTGTTCCATTTCAGCCCAGGGAGTGAGTTACTGGGTTCAGATCTATCCTGAAAGATATTAAGCCTGTAGAAAACATGTTCAGGAATCCATTCCCCAGAGGCACAGGCATATTAATTCACTAAATCCTCCTACTATGAGTGCTACTCACAGGATGCCATCAGTCCAAATAATTTGCCCCACTTTCAACTTTCAGCTAAGGTAGTCCACACCACCATCCCAAGCTTTATTCTCTTTCTGACCTAGAACCTGCACACTTTTTCCTGAGCTGAGATTAATTCTCCAGACTGCAGTCTCTGACAACCTAGAACTGGGTTTTCTTCCCACAGCTAAATAAAGTTAAATGTAGCAAAAGAGATAGGAGGAGCACTACTGCATGCCTATACTCAGATATTTTACCCCTCCCTGCTTCCAAAAGAAGCCAACCTCCTGCTGCCCCAAAAATACCCAGCACACTCCCCGCTCTTAGATACAGAATACTTCATTTGCTCAGTGAACTGCTGTAAGTCCAAGACTTCTGCCTGATTTTTACTGAGCACTCTAGTAGGGAATTAAAAATTACGGGCTTCGTCAGAAAAACTTAGTTTGCACAGGACTCTAACAACAATGGAAATAATCCGTTCCCCCAAACACTATGTCCTGAAAACAATAAAAACAGGGCTGCCCTATTCAGAACTGCTCCAGCTAGATCAGTTTTGGACATCTACTCCTACAGAATTCCAGGTTTATAAGGCTTTCATATAGTGCTTCATGAGCTTCTGCTTCCTGACTCAGATGGCAGATGAGTGGAGAAATAGGATATCAGCTCTAGATTTTGTTGCTTAAATATCAGCAACTCCACTGGATTAAAGCTCAATCTCTTTCTCTGCATCTCAAGTCAACCTCAACAATAATAAAAATGTAATAATAAAATATAATTGGAATAAAGTAATATTTTTCTGGCCTTGCAACTATTGCAGAGGTCACAATAGACTGAAATTGAGGCCCTTCTGTATGGAAAAGCACAAGTACATAAAATAATGACATTACATGCTCCACAGTAGTGCTTGTCCAACGAAAAAGAAGAAGAATCTGATGAAGAAAGAGACACAGAGAAAGAGACAGATATACTTAAAGTCAGACAGCAAATTAGACTTTGATCTCCTGAATGCTCAGCCACGATCACAGTGTTGTTAAGCATCACAGATACCACAGGTTAAGTATGGACTACCATACTGTACCAGGATACACATAGCCTGTGACATAGAAGGTGGTGGGGAGGGAGCTGTTTTTCCACTGTGCATGCATCTGTAAGTATATGCTTTATTAGACAATGATAACTGGGAAATTACAGTGTAGCAAGCCTTGCATTAATAAACACCCAAGACATCTTGTGCAAAGCTCTGACTAGACATAGCACCTCCCCTATGAGGACAGGCTGAAAGAATTGAGGCTGTTCAGCCTGGAGAAAACAAGGCTCCGAGGAGACTTAATAGCAGCCTTCCAGTACCTGAAGGGGGCCTACAGGAGAGATGGGGAGGCACTCTTTATCAGGGAATGTAGTGAGAGGACAAGGGGAAATGGGTATAAGCTGAAAGAGGGTAAATTTAGACTAGACATTAGGAAGAAATTTTTCACTGTGAGGGTCGTGAGACACTGGAACAGGTTGCCCAGACCAGTTGTGAATCCCTGGAGATGTTCAAGGCCAGGCTGGATGAGGCTTTGAGCAACCTGGTCTAATGGAGGGTGTCCATGCCCATGGCAGGGGGGTTGGAACTCGATGATCTTTGAGGTCCTTTCCAACCCAAACCATTCTATGATCCGATGATTCTACGACATCCAAATACAAACATAATCTCCTTCCTTTCCTTAGAGCTAGAGGTTCATGCTCTGAATTATTTGCACCCAATAAAATGAAATAAATTTTGTATTTTGTAACCTGCAAATGCTTTGAGACCTTTTCTTTGCTTATTTTTAAAGCATAAAATAGTCATACTTTTGGTGACATTTGTTTGACACGGAAAGTTTTTTAATTGGTCTGAGGTCGGTAAAAATGTGCTTGTAAAACACACGCATCTCAGGCTAAATTTGCTCTTTTCACTGAAATAATTAGTTTCAATCCCTCAGTTTTGAACTCATTGTTGGTTTCTTTCCAGGACTTCATTCTTCCATTATAGACTGGTAATAATAATTCTTGGTATTTATAGACTACTTTATATTCCCAAATCTCTGTGTAAGCATTCATTATTTCATCACTATAGATTTAAAATAATTCAGTCCTATTTTAGAGGCATAAAATGGAAGACATTGAAACACTGAGGACCTTAGTCTCAGAACAAGTCAATGACAGAAACCGGGTAAAAATCAGAAACCTCTGACTTCTGGGATCAGGGTACCTACTAATTCGTAGCACTTATCAAAATAGTTACTAAAATTAATCAAAGGAAAAAGCCCCTAAACAGCAAGCAACTTACAAAGGTCAATATGTGTCACAGACTAAACCACACTATTATTACAGAGAGCTTAGCATAATAATGGACTCGGAAAGTTTGTGACATTTATTTTGGATAAAGGTGAAAATACAAGTTGTGATTCTAAAAGGCACTTATTCAATAATGGATTGAGTCACATTTTTGAGAAATAATTCAATTGTATAATTTCATGATTGTTTTCCAGGACTAGGGACTTTTTTAAAAAAATAAATTAATTTATTTAGTTTGTCTTCCCCTCTTTTTTTTCCCAACTTTTAGATGAAATATTATTTCACATGGGATAAAACCACTAGACTAATTTTTATCCAGTCTGTAGTCTGTAGTCTGAAGTTTTAATAGTCAATGCATGAAAAACTGGAAAAATGTAAAATATACCCATCTAATTTTGAATTGTTTTCCAAGAAAGATGTACTTCTTCAGAGGTCAGTTCGAATAGCAGATTTTAATGAAATAAAATCAATCTGTTGACATTTCATTGTCTTGGAGAATTGAGTTGAATCCGAGCACTACAAAACACTCAGAAAATTAGGCAATAAGTCTGGAACGTTAAATGCCAGCCCCTTCTCCCTGTCTTCCTCATTAGAAGACAATGAGACACTAGAAGGTGGTTAACCCTCTGAAAGTCAAAAATCTTTAGGAAATATACCAACGATTACAAATAACCAAGTTACCATGTCTTAACAAATTACCTTTTCTGAGCTGACTCTTCCTAATTGATTCCTTACAAACCCCTACGCTTCTGCAATTGCAAAGTAATTTACTTCACATTTGCAGTGGGTTGGCAGCAGATAGATAAAATGGTCTAGCTGAAGTGCTAAATCCTTCACAAAAGTACCCTGTTTGTACGTGAGCACCTGTGCTGTAAGGACCCTGGGCACATCCTCTCCCATCCTAGGGGTTTTCCTACCTGATCAACATAGACACAGAGCAGCTGGGGTCAGCCCCTCTACCTTCTGATGACATGGGGAGAGGCTCCCGGGCAGTTCTGTGGAGAAACTTTGGCAAGAGTTGACCAAAGGGAGCTTATTTCAGGCAGAAGCTCTTGCACTTGGCCCCTGCCTGAGCTACAGCTGCCATCACAGTAATGTCCGTTCCCAGCCATGGACCCTTTTAATCTGGCCCTCAACCCACAGACCGACTTTCCAGCTGGATGTTAGTTGTGCCTCACATCATAAACTTGCCTGATGCCCTGGCTTGGGGTGTCCTTTCTGTTTGTACAGTAAATAGTACAACAGAGCTCTAAATTTTGGGGTTACAGCATTTTATGATGTTTAGAAACACGTTGCACTGTAGGATGTGATCTAGAAGGAACTCCATCTGCTTCAACTTTGTACTGCTTCTCAAGAGTGAAATGCTAACATTTTCAGCACTGCAATGGAGAAAGAACTCTATTTATTCCAAGTCTCAGTTTGGTCCTAGAGTCATTAGCTATCAGGAGGTTTCTCCTTGGCCTTCAGCTGTTGTTCTGGAAAAGCACATGTTGCTCTGTCATAAGTGTTGTGTTATATTGGCTATGTGAATATTGCAGGTGCCTTGAATGCTCCTAGAAAGCTACATGTGCCCTTTGAATGCGTCAAATACCCCTAGAAGTCTACATGTAGGCAACTGAAAGGAGCCCCAACAAAACAAAGCACAGTAAACCACTTTCATTGAACAGCTTCATTTCAGTATCATCAGTTGTTCCACCTATTTGCAGTTCAGTGCCAGGGTGGACAC
The DNA here is from genome assembly GCA_011057875.1 of Pterocles orientalis. Taxonomy (NCBI): domain Eukaryota; kingdom Metazoa; phylum Chordata; class Aves; order Pterocliformes; family Pteroclidae; genus Pterocles; species Pterocles orientalis. The sequence continues at coordinate 467,599 of WKFP01014315.1, read as the reverse complement.
AAGAAAACACGATCCATATAGTCAGCAGCTCTGGTTTTCTTTTTGGCTGTGTGAACATATTTAATAAAATGACATATGGTACCATTCAGCGTATCACTGTCTAAAAAGTTTTGATCTCAACATGCTTATGATCAATTATCTTTCGGCATTCTCTATACTTTATACAGTGTGCAACTATACACCTAAGTCACACGGTTTTGTTCCTGTCTCTCTGTTAGATGACTGAAGTAAAAAAAAAGGCAAATAAAAAATATTCATGTTTATTGCTGAGTATGGAATTATTGTTTCTTTCTATACATCAGAGTAGGCAATTATCCACTTGAATGTTTCTAATCATCATCATAAAACAGATATGGATATAGCTGAACTGAACAGTAATTCAGACCAGAAAAGAGATTTGAACAGCTTATGTTATGAGAGCTTTCCCCCTGCCATTCTGAAAATGGTTTCAGATGGTCTGCTGCAGAATCTCTGGAGGAAACCCTGCAATGGTAACGCATATTATGAGGAGTATCTGGCATTTTCGGGTCAGTTCTTCATTCACAGCATTCACAAACTTCTGTCCCTCCTGTACTATCACATATCACAGTCCCCTAGCTGTTTTAACTCTGAAGAAAATTGCAAGCAAAATTAACAGCACAGCAGCATGGAAGGTGGACAGTTTAAAGGTAAAGACTCTGTCCTTTGGTTTGAAGGTCTCTTGTGGAGTTCCAGGTCATACACTTACATCAGATATTAGTCTCAGCTTAGCTTCTGATGAACTGCAGTGCCCTGTGAAAGATGGTTCCTATGCTATTTGACATGCGTCTGGGACTTTCTGCAAAAAGAAAGGGATTGAATAGTGAAATTAGCTTTCTACCCTGGAGAAATTTGTCAGTATAGAAAATAGCCATCCCCATGTCTAAGCCCCTGGCTTTCTTGGAAGAGTCCTGCATGACCTGTCACTACTATAAAGGCTTTCTGAGAACACTTCACACTGTGGCCACTCACGTATGTGGCTGAATGTTCATTGAAATCCTGTTACATGGAAGCAATCTGAGGGTCAGGCAGGCTTTTATTAGACAGTAATGGATTGATTACCTCAGTAGAAATGAGTACCACGTATGAACCTTACACAAGTACCATGGTTCCTATAATGAGGAGCTTTGGTTGCTGGTGCCTGCTCCCCTGCAGCTGAGACTGGTGCTTGAAATGACAGAGGTGAAACCAGTATCTATCTGTATAAGTATTCCTCATTCATGATCCTTGATCTCTGGTTCTCCCTGAAGCAGGGCAGATGAGTTTTCAAAGAAGAATATCCCCTCAGACACTCACCTCAGCAGCAATTAAAAAGCACTGATCAACTTTAACCCTAGCATCATTAACTAAGTATTAGTACCTCGCTATTGGGTCTCGACTAGAAGCCAATATCTAATAACTGAAGAGGTGGTTGGAGCATCTGCTGAACTCTGTCTCTCAGATGTAAATGGCTTGATGAGTGTTTCCTGCCTGTTACTCTGGCAAGCAGGTGAGATTAAGCTATTTGTAGCTCTGCCATTTTGGCTTTGTGCTCGGCCATACTGGGAATGCTCATACAGTCGAGAGCAGCCGAGAGGGGCAATTCCTTGGGGCTCTGACAAAGGCTGAACCCTTGGTCCTCTCCCCTTGCGTACACATATATTAAGAAGCAAATTCAGTTTCATGATATGAGATCTCACCCAGGCCATCTTTTATACTGCCTAAATGTGTTTTATTTAATTAGATTTGAAAACACACATGAAAGCAAGATTTCTTGGCTGTTAACACTATCTCAGAATCAGTATAAACTGCCTGTGATATATTCTTGGAGAGCACATCTAAAGTAAGTTACTTTCACTCCATGAGTTTTTTAATAAACCGACTTGCTCTGTGTAGCATGAGATAGCTTTCAGTATTTGTGGAAGGTGCCAAGTGGAAGATTGTTCTGAAGAATGTGTTTCTTCTCTTGGGAAAAGGGAAGAAATTCTTCCAGCTAGATTAGTATGCCCTCAAATGCTTACATATATATGTACCCAAGGAAGAAGAAATCCAATAAATAACACTTTGTTTTTAACCAAATCTACTATTATTTAAAAACAAGCAAACACACAAAAGCCAAGCTGTTTTTAACTAGCTCATCCCCTAACAATATCTTTCACAGGAGCAATTGTAATGCTCTTTCTTGACAACGAAAAAACTCCACATTAGGATTCTGTATTATCTTTGTGCAAAACTTTGAAGCAAGAATGACAAAAAAAAAACCAACCCAGCACTCTAGTTAACTACTGACCATTTCAGGACAAGCACTGATCACATACATGAAGCTTTGAAAGAAGCTAAGGACACACTTTTTGACCCATGCACTTAAGCTAAACACACTAGCAGAGGACACACAATCTATCGTGTGGTGTCCTATTTAGTCATACATTTCCTTCACTGAGGCAAAATTAGAGAATATAGCTGAAATAATCCTGCTGCAGAATTCATAGCTCTGCAGATTAGGGCTTTAAATAGCTGTATAGTTCTGTGAATCTCTTGCTTGTAATCTGTCTCTTTTTCTTTCCCCCATTTTGATGAGTCCCAAGGAAACGTCAAAGGACATGAAAAGCCTCAAACTTTTCCGAATATTGAAAGCAATCTTAATTCTAAGCCCTTTGTACAAAAATGTGATGTTTACTTCTGAATTTTACTACAAGCAGTGACCAAGGAACAAAATTCCTAGGAAAAACTGGTTTTGTTTTGTCCATCTGGAAGTGGAAGAACCCAATACCTCATAATGTGAGTCTTCTTATGGGGTTTACAAACCAGGTTGGTTGACTGAAGATACTTGAGCAGTTACAACACAGTTCTGTGATTTTTGAGGAAAACCGGCCCATGTTACAGGAATAAATCTCTTAAGAGAAATTTTATACTAACTTGTGTTTGAAGTTCTCACTGAGCATCAGTTAAGGAAACAAGCCCCAGTCCTACAAAGATCTGATTTTACTTTACTGGTCTGATTGATGCAAAATGACCTATCTATAAGAATTTGATGTCTCCTTAAAATGAGCTCTGAGTATGTCCTGTGAATGAGCCAGTACTTTGAAATAATGCAGAGCTGTGGATGTTCAAAAACCTTTCTGTGTTAGACCTTTACTGGTATTTTTCTTTACTGTTTCCATTTTAACAGTCTATAATCTGAGATGTAAATGGCAAAATGACTTGTCTGCGAACATCAGCAACAGACACCAAAGTCCTGATCCACTTATTATTTAGTTTATGCTTAGGTTTTTGCTTTGCATAAATTGAGGTCAGAGTTGGAACACAACTGAAGCAACAGCTACAGTGTGTTTCCTCTTACTGTGGTAAAGCTTATGCTACTCAGTATTAGCAATTAGATAGCTCTCTTCAGCTTTAATAACTCTCCTTCCTCCTTAATTGTTTTTGATCAGCATGATCTTTCCAAGCATGTATGAATCAATTCTATATAGTAAGAGAAAGGAGTCCTCTCTAGCATCAGTAACTCTGTGACTGGCATAAATGTTAATTAAAAAAAAAAAAAAAAAAAAAAAA
>WKFP01014315.1:439682-451122 GCA_011057875.1 Pterocles orientalis | reverse complement strand
TTTTTCCCACAAAAAAAAAAAAAAAAAAAAAAAAAAAAGTCTTTTTTTTTTAATGATCATGTATCAGTGAACATTGACTCACAGAGAGGACACTACAAAGACTATGTGAGCGCAAGCCATGCTTAGTGTTACTGTATCAGCTTTCCTCTAGAGACAATTGTCAGAGTGTATGCTATTCTACATTCACCCACTTGTTTGTGAAATCACTTTAAGATACAGCAGTACTCACAGAAAATCTCTCAGGAGACAGCCCTCCAAGCAGAATGATCAGTGTAGTGGTTGAAATGGCATCATTTTCTGTCCCAATAGGGAAAGAGAAAGGGTTCGCATTAATGGAGTGAAAAGTCAGAGAGGCCTGCCTTTAGCCTGCAGTAACAGCCCACAGCTTCCCCAATTGATCTCTTAGAGTGCATGAGTGGTAAAATCATTCTAGAAGAGACTGTGAATGGCAGAGAAATGTATTACGCTACTGTTATGTTTACAGTGGCTTGCAGATGATCTGCCACAGGTCCACCTGCAGTCATTCCGCAATCAATGAAATTATTTATGCTCAGAGCTATCACTTGTTAGTCGTGAGCTCTTGTTGTGTGCCTCAGAACACACATAACATGAACACAATGTGGCACTCAATTAAGTACACATCAATCAAAAGACATCAGTGGAGATCTCTTTGTCAGCTATATTGCTCTCTGCCCTAGAGCCCTTTCACTAGAGTTGTTTACTGTACGTTTGCTCATTCTCTATGTCCTTTGGACTGGCCTCATAGTCAAAAACAAAGGCAGCAAGAAAAGAACCTACAAGTTTCATTGTCCCATATATGCCTGAAAGGCTTCACATTTTTCAGGTTCCTTTTGTCCCCACAATTTTTCACTAAATACTTGAAAACAATGAGAGATTTCAGCACTCCAGCTTAGGGTGAGCACAACTTCCTTTCCCCATCCTTTCCCTTCCTACCTCCAATCTTTGTTCGTGGGCTCAGCAGGGAGGCCAGAGACTGGTAGGCTGAGACATTACCAACTGAGTACTATGAGGAAAACTTGCTCTCCAATAGCCTCTGCTATGTCTCTTCATCTACCTCTCTGAGGACTTCAGTCTCTACCACCATGCAGTACTTTGCAGTCCAATTGTTTTCATGGAAACTTGTAAGCAAAATATTTCACTTTTACTCTTCACAGTTTCCAGTTTGGAAATGACAAAAGATTAACATCAGTGCTTTGCTGCGTTAAAAACAACCGTGAAACTCTCCTCAGGATATAGAAGAGTCATGGAGGCAGCTGGGCACCCAATAATGTCAAAATGTAACTCACATGACATGATACAGCTCAAACCCAGAAATGAGGTTTTAATTTGCTGCAAAATTTAACACTATTAAACAGAAATTAAGACTGAGGCAATTAAAGTGCATTCCGAAAAGCTTGTAAAGCTCCTGCTTATGAGGTGGGAAGGGATAAATTAACTTTAGGCAAACACCAGGAAGCTTTGAGAGAATAAAAGAAAACAGCACCACAGGAGTGAACACACAGTTGTAAAATATCTTACTGCACGGATGAACCTTCTTGACTACACAAGCCTCAGAGAAATATTTTGGAAATCAGTCTACACAAATACAGCAATACTGAAATTCTCCTAGTTCAAAAGTCAGAAGCAAAGGAGTAATTTTTTGACATTTCTGCTAAAGCTGGGTCTTGAGACATTATCCTCCTTCACCTAGAAGACCACTTACAAGCATCACGAGCAAAATATCTTTTGAAGGTTTGGATTTTTTTCTGAAGGACTGCTTTCAAGAACCTACTAATACTCCATTTGTCTATTAGTATTCTTGTGAGATGTTAGTGAAAATTTTTGTTCAACTACCATTATTTTAAACCTCCCATATCTTGCAGATGGTAGCTCCTAAGTACCTATTTTAGCTTCTGGGTTTCTTTCTTTATGTTTCTTTACACTTTTGGCTTTCTACTTTCTGTTAGTTTCTGTTCCTTGCCATTATCTTTATAATTTTCTACAAACCCTAGATTTTTCTTCTCCTTTTTGTATCATGTTCTTACAGTCTAATCACTGATCCTGTACTTCTAAATTTCTTACTTTTTTAAATCTAGGTGAAGATTCTACACAAAAGCAACAGAAAACTTGCATCTTTGGCTGGCTTTCTCTATCACAAATTTCTTTAACTATATTTCATTTTTAGCTATAGGAAGACAATTCCATTGTTGGCTATGGCAATGATTCTAAATGTTCTTGCAGATGATCAGATATATTCTCCTCTGGTGGCAAATTAATAGCTTTCATATGTTATCCTACTAGTAAGCAATCTCAGGTTTGCAGGGATGAAATCAGGTCTTAGTCTTTCTATCAACTTAGCAATGAACAAAAACTGGACCAGACACTCCTCATTTTTATACTCTTTCTTCTCTATCCCTTGGGCCTAAAGATATGCCTGAAGTATATCTGTTTTATCTTAAGGGGTGTTAATGACTTCTGTGTTAGCATCTAAATACCCCACACTGTGCTTTGTCCAAAATTACTTGCATAGCTGATCTAGTTCTTCCATAGTCATATTTTCTGCTCAATATAAATATGTCACAGAAAGTGGCAAAAGAGAATTCAAGGAAGAAAGTAGGATCTCACTGAAAAATGTAAAACAAATGACTGCAAAAATATAAAGCACTCTTCAGAAGGAAAGAGCTACTTCTGAGAGTCACTGAAAGGAGAATGGGTAAGGAGGGAAAGAGATCAAGGCCAGCAGGTTCTGCATTATTGAAGGGATAGAGGTTCAAGTAAAGGAATGAAAAGTAGAGAACTGGGAGCCAAGACCAAGTCTCCACTTAAAAAGAAAGCAGTGCAAAAGCAGTTTGCTTTGTGGCAAGGGATTTTCAGGGCCAGGAGACCATTTTTGTCTCCTAAGTGTTCATCTGCCTGAACTCAAGGCTAGATCTCTAATCTGGGACAACTGTCTAACCTCGGTTCAGGCTGGTGTGAAGAGAGCTATAAGGAAGAGCTATAGGAAACCTCTGCAGGTTTATATTAACATTTTGCTCAAGAGTCACATTTAAGTTCAAACTCCTTGGTCTCTGACTGTTTGCATTTCAGACCAGTATCCTTACCGGCCTCCATGCTTTGTTTCTGTCCATTGCAGAAACCACATGGCTCCATTGATTTGATTGGGGAAATTGCTGTCAATCAACTAGTCTAGTTCTACCAATGCTCTAGCACAAATGGAAGCTTTTGTTTTTCATTGTACATATGGAGAGAGCACAGGTTAGGGACATAGAAAGTCTTTGCACTAATGAAAATGGAATACACTTCAGACTGGCCTCTTCTCTAACAGCTTTTCTATTCCTATTGAATCAATTCCCATTTTCTCTTTGCAAAATAAGCTAAAAGTTTGCAGCAAAACATGAAATATAATAAATTTCCTTTAAGGAATGCTGGTCCTTCTCTGGCTGGAAGGATTTTCAGGCTGATAGATGGAGAATACATTTCTCAAGCTACCATGATAGTGGCAGACAGGGGCAGAGATAACAGAATTCACTTAAGGGGACACTACAAAGACCACACTTTGTTTTAATTTGTGCAGCCTGCAGTGCTTCCTTGGAAATCACCCAGGAATTTATTTTTCACTAAGATTTCATGAATTAAAAATACCTGAATAATTTTCATGATTACTTTTCATAATTAAAATATTTTTCAAATAGTGCTGTGACCAGCACTACAGAAAACAGATCAGTCAACTGGTGAACAGCTGCTATCCATTTGCAGCCCTTCCCTCTGGATAGCACAAGAGGCAAGAAAATCTGTCCAAGTCTCAACTCAAATATAAAACTGTCACTCCCCTCAGTAACTCCATAGTAACACTAACAGAATTAAGTGTTCCACAAGAAAACTCTGAAGATATAGCATGAAGTAGATGAGGAGGTGTCCTGCCTTCATTCTATTTTAAAAAAAGTTTCTTAAAGCAATAGACCCTGAGCGTTCATGTCTTGCGATTGACATACATTACAAGGACAGTGTTGCTGTGGAAACATACAGATTAAGCGTATGGAGAAAATAATTAACTCAGTCTGTGCTCAGGAAACTTTGTTCGGAATCTATAGACCCTGTATGATCTTCATGATTTTAATACCTTGCTGTCACTTTCAAATCACAGAGAGCTTGTGTGGATAGGCCCCTGGTTTCCTCTAAGTGAAGTTTCCTGAATGAGAACAGCACATAGAGGGGTAGCAGAGAGAGAATTATTGTACTCTAGTTTCACAGGAAACATCTTTCAGTGACACTCAAACATTTCAAAATATCAAAAATATTCCCATTTCAAAGTAGGATGAACACTAATAATTGCAAAAATGTTCAAGACTGAAAAGATATTTCAAATGCTTTGAAGCCATGGAAGAAAACTTATTCTAACAATCTCAAAATGCATTAATTTAATTGCAAAAATTTTAAAAGATGCAAAGTTTTCTTCCTTTTCTTAATAGAATTAATTTTAAAGTGGAAAATTGTGTTTAAAAAAAATTTAAAAAAATACTGAAACTAGTGTTAAAACTCTTCCCAAAACAGCTGTTGAGTTAAAAAAAAAAAATCACTGAAACTGGTCTTTTTCACCAAGAAGCCTTGCTTTAGTAAATCAACAGTTTTAGTGGCAAAAAAAAGAAATCATTGCAAAAATATGATCAGTTATATTCTTTACTACTGCATTCTGAAACATGCTCAACTGACGTGTAATTTGCTTTTTACATCCTAGTCTTAACTTGTTCGAACTTGCCTTCAAAATCTTAATCATTGATCTTTCCATAGAAATGGTTTCCTTTTCCTTTTCCTTTTCCTTTTCTTCTTTCTCTCAGATTCATCCAGCACCTTTTCTAGCATCCCAACATTATACTGAAAAAGACATCCATATATGCACAAACGTAAATTCCCCATCATTTACTAAAAGGAAACTTTTTTCCTCTTTCATCATTTTTTCTTCCTTTTTTCTTCCTCTTTCTTTCTCAGTATGTAGCAAGTATAAAAATTCAAAGCTCCAGTTGCTCTTTCCCCTGAGGATTTTCATCCCATATCATTTAACTTTTCCTGACATCTTTCTTCCCTCCCTTTTATATTACAATTTCCCCTAAGCAATGAGAACCTGTATTTGCATCTTTGACAGCAAAGGGGAGACTGATGGATGGAAGCAATGCTCTCTTTGAATAATGCAAGGTGTTGTGACACTGACAGCAATAAGGAATCCTAAATAATAAGTCCTTCTTGATACAATTTAAAAATATGCAACCTATTGTCTCAGCCACCTGCAAACCAGCTCGTAACTAGTGCCTCAATAGCAAGTCTGAGTTCCATCCATCTAAGTGACAGCTGACAACAGGAGACTAATCTCTCTTAAAAATACTTCCCAATCACGTTTTGCTGTAATTAAATCAACACAGTGCTCAACCACACACAAGTACAGGAAAAGGGCTGTTTCATGACATTTCAGAGCGAGCAATGGGCTTAAGTTTTACTCATCACTACCCTGGGGGAAGTCGATGCCAATTAGAGTTGTCTGCACCACCTAATCCCAGCCAAGACGCTGTTCTCTTTTGTATTTTCATTATTTTTTTCAAGTGGTGCCCACAGATGTTAACAAACAGGAAAGAAATGGTGATCGAATGGTAGATTTTACAGGCTTAAATCACCCACAGGCATAAAACTATCTGAATCCTATAGCACCGTCACCACTAGCTGAGGATTTCATCCTCAAGATTTTGTCACTACATCTTACTCAGAGTCTGTCATTTTATTTGGCACATTATTTGCCACATTAAAAGAAGTCAGAAGGGACTTGGAAGATGTTCAAAAGGTGAAACACTGGTTAGTCTCAGTTGTACTTTTAATTATGCTTATAAATTGATACAACTTATACCATTAGAGAGGTTTTATTAACTTGTACAGATTTTGAACTACCATTTCAGTGACATAATTTGGTAATTAGTGAGTTAAAGGCTTTCACTAATGGAATTTCTGGAAAATGCTGTCAGAATTAGAAAGAAAGAGGGAAAGATACAAAAAGGGCAAACTATTTGAGAATATGGTTAATTTTGTATAGAGACTTAGGCCCTATAATAGCCAAGTAGACATGCATCTTGCAAGTTCAGAGTTGCACAGAAAATTTTGTGTGTAATTACAGTTTAAAACAGTAGTAAAACCACCTACAGTTATCATAAGAAAAAAGACAATCTAATCAAGAATAAAATCCTGCCACCTACCCAAGGTACTTTGTAAAAATACAACCAGGGAGAATATACTATGGACTTTTACATATCTTTGGCTCAGTGTGGTCCTTCAATATCTGAGACAGAATGCCCAGTATGCCTACACATCAGACCTAGGCACATTATAGGAACTCATACTAAGTGGTACCAGTTACCATGCAGGCTTAACAAAATGAAATTCAGCATGAGATTTGCTAAACCCTATATTCAGTAAGGTATGGAACAGCTGATGAAAGCCTGATTCTGTGCCTCTCTATAATATTGCCATTGACATTGTAGTCAGATTGTAAATTACAGCTGCATTTCTAATCCTGTCTTTGTCTCGTGTTGCTAAGAATAACTGCATGCCACTTCCACTAAACAAATCCTTCCCCCATTACAGCCATGGTTTCTATGGCCATACTTTATCTCATCAGCCTTATTAGCTAATGTATAAACACAGCAGAGGAGACATAATCTTAATATTATCTTCCATTGAAAAGTATCAGTGTTGCCAATTGCAAGTTTCTGTACCCTAGCTTCAAGAACTTTCTTCATTGCAACTGCTACCCTGATGTACAGCAGCTTGCAGTAGGTAGTGATATTCAAAATAAATATAGCCAGTTGGTTAAAGCTGTTTTGCATTTTCAAAGGAATAGGAAAAATCTTCAAGTTTCCTTTTATTACTAAGAAAGTAGTGTGGATGAAAACATCAAGAGTATATTTTTCCTCCTATAGGAAACCAAACACCTAGCCAGGATGTTAAAGTGATATCCTTTGTTGAGTTTACAATAGAAGTGGAAATGCAGGACTTACTTCAACTATTGAGTTTGCCAAAATTGCCTGAAATGGGACCATATTAATTTTAAAAGAATGAATGCATGTATATATACTATATAATCTTGTGAATACATGTGGGGAAAATTATTAGAATAATAGGATAGAAAACAGCAAACAGAAGCAAAACAAAATTTCATACAATTGCACTCATGGGAAATATCTAACTGCAATGCAGGACTTTGCATTCCTTCATCTGAAATTGTAAAGAAGAAAGGTTCAGAAATAACCTTGCATCTGTCTTCTACCATCTCTGCAGTGCTGGTATGCTAGAAAAGATATGGTTTAACATAAAAGCATTCTCTTAGAAGGAGTCTGGACTTTGGACTGTTAGTCATCTGTGTTGTGCCTAGCGATACCAACTCAGACAAATTTTCCACGAGTCTTAAAAGATTCTCCAGTGCTTAGTGGAGATCAAAGCCACTCTTGGTACTGTTTGAAAGCCTCATTCCAAGGTCACGGGAGACCTGGCAACAGCACCTCTCTCTAACACAGTAGAACACCACCTCCTTCCTGCTCTTGCTTTTCATCAGCACCGGAGATAAGTATGAGACACTGTATGTCTCAGGTCATTCCAGCTTTCCTGTATTCATATGATATCTCAACAAATTCTGCTACTCAGGTCTAATGGACTTATGAAACCGCCTTAGGAAACAAGTAGAGAGCCTAAGTTTCCCCTTATACTACACATATATGTCACATGAAAAATGGTCTTCTATTGATTGAAGCTATTCCATAAACAGCTGGCAGACAGTGTCTCATTCCATCTGTCTGTCAAAGGGTAAAAAAAGCAGTACTAAAGATAATAAGAAACAACCTAAAACAAAACAAAACAAAAAAATCTATAGAAATCCCAGCCCTGACAGGATAAAAAGAAATACACCAAAGTGAGAAGACCTCGCCACTTAAGAAAAAGAGAAAACTTTGTTTTCTGTTAAAAAACAGAGAAAAGGCTTGTTTGCACATCTGCCTCTGATTTTCCAATGTTTATTTAATTCTAAAACTCACATCATATTCAAAGTGACCCTGACAGATGTTTGATAACAAATCTGCTTTGAAACTCATCCAGAGAAGCAAAATTTTTTCAGGAAATCCAGTGCTCTAGCTCAAAGGGAATAACTTCAGATCAGCCTGGAATCAGTTAATACAATTATACCTGTACAGTTCTTTACTTGGAATGTTTACTGAATGTAGCAGGGCAACAAATGAACATGAATTGGCTAAGCATAATCTTAAATCCATCTTCTGCCTGCCTGTGAGGTAGAGTGTAACATGACTTCACCCCTGTGAGGTGAGTGGAGGTTTGTAACAGTAGATTTCCAAGTTTAATGCGATACTTGTTTGAGCTAAAGTTTTAATCTAAAATTGTGACAGCTGTCTGTGACTGAAAACTTCTTTTAAATCATCATTGAGACTCTTCTCTTTCTTTTCTATATTCACTGAAGCAAATATCTCCCAGTTTTCTGTAAGGTTTATTCACACCCCCCCCCCCCACCACCAGATATAAGAGTGCAACAGTGGTTCCATTTGCTTTTTTTCCCACTTACAACCCCTGAAGCAAATGTCACAGGGGTTCAGGAGGCATCTTGTCTTCACCCCTTTGAGGCACCATGTTATCATGTTATTACGGAACTTCCTGAACAAGCAGCAAACAAGCAAAAAAACAACCAACCAACCAAACAAAAAAACCCAAAAACCCAAACCCTGGTCAGAAGTTGCAATTTTTAGTATTTCTGGAAATTCTTTTTTTTTTTTTTTTCTGTCAGAAGTCAGATTCACAGAGCAGAAAATTCCTGGTCTGTTTTTGTCGCACAGGAGGGAGAGGAAGAACTCTATTTTACCAATCTTAATTTTAAGGTTTTTGTAATTCACTATTCTAACTAGGCTTCAATCACAACTGATAGGGGCTTAACCAAAAGCAATGAGAAGCATTTATCCCCATGGTACTGTTCAGGCTACCGAAATGTCCAGATAGCCTTTGCATGCACACTTCCCCCTCTTACTGACAAGCGCAACACAATCTTCCTCATCTGTTATGGCAGCCAAAACCCATTGCTTGTCACTCCACATCAAAGAAAAAGCAACATGGAACTAAATGTGGCTGCTGGATTGACACTCTTCCTTTGAGAGCTCCAATGACAAAGACAGAAGGAATTTAATCAGCTTTTCAACATATACTTCTGAAGTAATAGGACAGCATTCTGACTAGGATAGTTTTATTTATAAAGACAGTGCAGTTTGCTGTGTTTGTTTAGAGTAAAACATTCCAGCTCAGCTCCAGTAATGACATTCCTCAGGGACTGTGCAAGCAGCATATACAATCCATGGTACAGTAGGCAGGCTGGAATTGGATAAAGCTCTTTGGAGGAGTTACCAGGTCTGCTTTGATAGCTGGTAAGTGTCTAGAGACATGTTATGTGGTTTTTTGACTACATGTGTTCAGAACTTGAAAGCCTGAGATTAGCAAGCAGGTAGGGCAATAGTTGGCTACAGGAGAACAGAGTTTGTAGAACAATTTGCACATCAGGAAATAGGTTTTTCACCAATTTTCCATAGTATTTTCCTAAAAGATCACCTTTCTCATACTATTTTGTTACCCATATTTCAACCTCTCAGCAGTTTTCTGACGTGGCAACCTAGGAAGTAGTGTACTTTTTTGACTGCATGATGGGCTGGTTTTACCAATCTGTCGGGACTGTTGGTGAGGTGGTGATATCAAAGCCATATATCACAGGAAATACAAACAACACATATTTAAGCTAAAATATAAAACACTTGCACAGCAGGAAGGTTGTTTTATTATACCCCAGCCATCATGCATGAAGGATCCAGTCTTGTCACGATTTTAATACCCTCATTTCATAATTTATTTTGATTCAGACTACGAATCTGTATACTTGTGAAGGGTTTACCCTTGGCTGGGAGCCAGCCCCACATAACCACTCATTCACTCCTCCTCCCCGTGGGGATGAGGGAGAGAATCAAAGGAGTAAAGGGAAAAAAAGACTGTTGGGTTGAGATAAGAACAATTTAATAACCGAACTACAATAATATTGAAAATAATACTATATACAAATATACAAATGAGTGATACTTCTCACCATGCGGTTCCCAGCTAACAATACTGGAGCAGGGTGAATCCTTAAACTGCACTCTTTGAAGATAAAAGCCCAAGAGCCCCAGACCAAGAGCTGACTGAGGGAGGGGAAAGGTCTGTTGAGAGGGAACCACCCTGAGAGAGACGACCTGGAAAGAGAACTGACCCAAAGACAAAAGAGTGAGCTTCCGGAGAGCCCTAACCTATATGCTGGGCATGATGTGTATGTTATGGAACAGACTATTGGCCATTTAATGTCTCAATCCCAAACCTAAGGTCGAATCCTGGGCTAGCAATTGGGCTGTGCTCTCTCACAGCTTCTCCTGTACCCGTGCAGACAGTGGCAGAGCAGAGAAGCTGAAAACTTGACCTCAACTGTCCTGGCACCAACTATAAACATCACTGTTGTCAGCTTTCTTCTTAGCACAAATCCAAAACACAGCCTCTCACTAGCTTTTATGAAGAAAATTAACTCTGTCTCAGCTTAACACAGGACAACACTGCATGAAAAAGGCGATAAAGCAGGTACATTGTGCAAACTCTTAAAATTACAGACAATGAAGTTTCAGTCAAGCCACCTACCCCTCTTTCACAAGAGCTGTGTGATTAATAAATTATTCTATTTAAAGTGTGTCCAAACCAAAGGACACAGATCTGCTTCCACAAGCAGGAGGAGCAGGGGAGACAGGTGATTTCTCTTGCTGGCAGGGGAACACCCGAAATGGGTGGGCGGACTGAGCATGTCACTACTAACAGAGAATAAGTAACCTTCTCTTAGGGAATGTTTTCAAAGGGAGATTCAGAAAAGTCAGCTTTGTCAGCAGAACAAGCAGGTAGGGTGGACATCCTTCCTTTAAGAGGTTGTATCCTATTTCACTGAATCTGTAGGTGCCTTTCTGTTCCTTTTTTTTTAAGAGACATCCACTATTTCATTCAATGAATGAGTAAGAGGAAAGCGGAATCAATCAGTCAAACAAGTAATGTAACTGCTGATTAAATCTTGTTCTCACTGTACATTTCAGCCCAGGAAACACAGAATCACAGAATCACAGAATGTTAGAGATTGGAAGGGACCTTGAAGGATCATCTAGTCCAATCCCCCTGCTGGAGCAAGAACACCTAGATCAGATTGCACAGGAACGCATCCAGGCGGGCTTTGAATGTCTCCAGAGAAGGAGACTCCACAACCTCTCTGGGCAGCCTGTTCCAGTGCTCTGTCACCCTCACTGTAAAGAAGTTTTTTCTCATATTCAAGTGGAACCTCCTATGTTCCAGCTTGAACCCATTG
>WKFP01014315.1:360853-419046 GCA_011057875.1 Pterocles orientalis | reverse complement strand
ATGGGGAGAAAAAAAAAAAAAAAAAAAAAAAAAAGATGAAGGCTCCACATTTTCAGGATGGAAGTTTGAGACATTCTTCAAGTCTTTACACAAAATTCAAGAATTATGTACAAACCACAATCTATAGCACTGTCCTAGAGCTTGATTAATACTGAAAGATCCCTATAGTGTCATTATATTGGTAAAAGAGGCAGGTTCTGGAGCTTTAAGCTTTTCCTTAAAACTACCCTGGAGAACAAGAAAAGTTTCAGATTTCTCCTTGAATGGAGGGTCAGAGAAGAAAGCAATTCCAAAAAATAGTTGCCTGAGGCAATAATAGGACTAACAGAAACTGAACATCTGTGAAGGAACAAATCAGTATGGGGAAGAGAAACACGGGACATCCAGCTTTGGAGTCATGAAAGGTTCGAACAAGCAAGCAAACAAGCAAATCTATAGAGATGCCCAGTTTCTCAAGAGCTAGTTCAGAAGAGCTGCTCCATCTCCCAGGGTGCTCTCCTTGCCACCCAAGAGTGTCACATTGATGATAATTTCCTCTCCAAGAACTGCAGCAAGCCTCAGGTCCCAACTCCTGGGGGCTTCTGCTGCTCCCGACAAAGACCGAAAAAAAAAACAAACAACCAAAACACACAGCTTACATCCAAATAGAGATTTTCAGGGATAGTAAATTAAGTACATTTGCTTTTATAGAGAAAAGTGGTGGTCACTGGGTCTCATGTTCTTTTTAAGCTTTCATTCTTTATCTCATGATTTATATTTATTGTATTTTTTAATAAGATTGCAAAATAAAGCCTCCAAATATCAACTTGCACTTTATTTCTTTAAATCTCTTGTGCTGTCCCATGTTGTCTGCAGAAAGCACTCTTGAGATTTGTGGCAAAATGTTCTGACATCTGTCAGCTCTCCTTCAGCCGAATGCGAGTAGTCACCCTTTTCAGCAAGGCTTCTGGCTGCTGGAGGTTTGAGTTGAACCTTGCAACAGGCCACAGCTGTCACTGACAAGCCTCACCATCTCTGAGACAACAAATTGCTATGCTGCTTCATGAGCACCACAGGAACTGGACTCTGGGAGCCATGAAAACACAAACACATGGTGCAGCCCTGTAGTTATCTCTTATTTTGCAGGGGCTCTTTCATTAAGAATACAATTGACCCACAAGATATGCTCCACTCTCTGAAATACACAAAATTGTATCTGGTATGGTCTCCCTACTTTCTCTTTCTCCTACACATACACACATATGCCTTTCTGATGGACACTGGGAAAGCTGGGGTAAACGGAAAATGCTCCCTGCTCATAAAACTGTTATAACAGCAGCAGCTATAGAAGAATACAAGTAATAACTTACATCACATAATTTCCTTTCAATGGCATGAAGAGCAAGCCACATTTTCTCTTAATTTTTCATCAAAATAAGGCAGCAATAGAGGAGGGCCATCTCCCATTTGCACCCACTAACTCAGTTCAGATAAGGATCTCCCTTCAGTATTTTTCTTCTCTGTTTGCATCACTGCCAGCACCTGTACATGCTGGCTGTTTGCTATAATTGAAGAAGATGGTGTTGCACTTTGCCTAACTTTTGGGATTTCCCAGATGACACAGAAAAACACATTTTTCAAATTATATCAAGCAAACACAGTAAAAAACTCTGTTCTCTGTAACTGGTCTGTTGAAAATATTGTTTGATGTAAAAACTCAATCCTTTGTCCTGTGTTCCACCACACCTCTACCTTTCTGGTCCCCTAATACACCTGAGACTTTCCAAGGGCATGTGCAGATCACAAGCAACAGTTTTAGAATAACTCTTCTAGGCATGATGAATTCCTTAACCTCAGCCACTTACAGCTTTAGAATTGATTTATGGAAGTCAAAATGACCAACTTTCCCAAATGCTGTATGAAGGGGCATTTGAATATAAATTGTGACTGGCTTGAAGGGGCCAGAGCCTTTCTAATTGCCTTTCCAATTATTCCATCTCATCTCAAATAAAAGCACTGCAAAGACTCTCAGTATGGCAGCTGCTGCCTGATAGACTGGTGGGGCAGAAATAAATTTTTAAAATTGTATAAAAATAAACGAAGAGTATGATTCCATTAACTAAATGGAACTCAGGAAATGGCTACCATTACTCATTGTTACTGCTCTGTTGAAGGAGAGGAAGACTAATTATGAATGGATTTGTTTGTGTCTATAATCCCTTAATTTACAGACTTCTGCCTCTAAAAGAATAATTGCAAACGCAAAGTAGGTCTTTCTGAAATGCATTATTCACACGGACAAAATCAGTCCAGAATTCCAGTTAATGACAAAATGTTCCTCAGAATTAAAAATCGAGTTAATAGGCTCACAGTTATTTGTCTCAGATTATTGATGCATACTACATTTGGTTTTACTTCCCTTGGTGAAATCAACCCCGTTCCTCAAAACAGACAGCTTACGCCTTGTCACTTCAATGCAATGCAATCAGCTACTAGATTCTGCACACTCCATCCTGGTATGGATTTATTGATGGCTCAATTGGTTGCCCTTTGTCTGGTAACTCAGGATTTATGAAGGCAGTGACACCTGGAGGGAGACAGTGGCTCTACAACTAACTTTCTTTGCCAGTAAAGTACCACTGAGCAAGGGAATCCTTATTAACTTGATGGACTTGTAAAAAGTAGTAGTAGGAACAAAGCTCTGTTCATGCCTTTTAACCTACAGCCTATTCTGAGGCATATGAAGATGCTGCAATAGGCACTAATTTTGCTTTTCCGCATCTGAGCCACAAAGCCCCTCTTAGCTGTTTTGAGATTGGTGTTTAGGATTTGTGCTATTTTTTACTCCAATAGAGAGAGTGTCTTTTGCCAGATTCATCAGAGAGAAAAAAGGATAGGAAATGGAAAACATTAATAAAAGCCATGGAGGCAGCTGTGTGAAGTGCAGGGTGCCGCCAGGAGTGGTTCCAGCTGCTACTGCATTGAGAAAACAGGAAATAATCCAAGAAGTGGAAACAAAAAAGGGGATGTAATTCAGTCCTGGGAGCTGCACACATTTCAGTGACAGACTCCCAAATTACAGAGTGAAAATCTAGCCCTGTTAAAATTTTCTCAAAGTCCAGGGATATTCTGCTGAAAGAGATTAACTATTGCATCGTTGGTGGCTGGGTGATTTAATTAAGGACACGGAGTACTGGTGCATCCTATCAGGTGGGATGAACAGCACTGAACTATATTTAAGAGTGTATCATGCACCATCACACATGGTCCTGCATGAGAAAATAGAATAAAACATAGACTGTATCCTGTATAGGATGTAGGTGAATTCCCAACCAAAACTGAGACCTTTCTAAATCTGGATCTAAATCTAAACTATCTACAAATCCTATTATTACTTTCTATTATTCTATTATTCCCTTTATTATTATTTAAGCCTAGTATTATTTGTAAAAATTTACTCAATAAAATGAGATATCAGATTCCATTGCTTTTACCCACTTCAAGTAGTACATGTTTTGTCAAACAAATGTCAGGACAAGCACTTGAAAGCATAAGATGCTACCCACCATAACTGAATGTGTCCTGAGTACTTCATCACATAGATTGAGGGTGAAGACAACTGCATTTGTCACTCAGTCAAAAAAATAAATTGTAGATATTATTTCAAAGTAATCAAATATTTGCCTTCCCCTTTCTCTTCCCCCTACCCCTTTGCCTCCTTCCACTAAGGAAGAAATTGGTGATCACAAATATATCAAGGATCACTGACTCCCTCAGTGTGCAGGTACAAGCACACATTTAGTAATATTTTGAGTAACTATTACTTATAACCCATTCATGAGTTTAACTTTTTAACTTTCTGTTCCTTATACTCTAATATGCCAAACATGGTCTAGTTTCTACTCTCTGTCAGATTCCATCTTGCTGGAAGAAAATATACTTCTTTGGCTTTTTGCTTTTAGTGGCAGCTGGTTTCTGGTACAGAGCGGATATTCTGTGGACCATCCTGGGTTCACGTCTAGGCCAATTGCAAGCTACAGATAACTGGTCATTTTGATTCAGCTGGTTCCTTGTAGCTGTGGACTCCCATGTTCCTGCACTACTCCCGAAGGGAATAACTGGCTCAAAACCTGAAAGGGAGAGAGTAAGCATGAAAAATTGTCCAAAAGTTTGACTGTAGATGACATTTTCATTGGGGCAAATTCAGTTATACCATTCAGCTTGGTTCCATTCATAACATCATGCTTACACTAATGTTTCCAAGATCAGAATGTGATTTTAAAGTTTACACGTTTCCTACAAATACATCTTTTTTAAAGCAGGTGCAGAAGGCTCTCACAGGCAGCAAAGCAGCTGAAATAAAAGGAGGGAGAAAACACAGAGTTTCACACAGAACTGCTAGTAGAGAGGAGTCTGGATGATCTGAACACTTGGAATGCTTCCTTCAGGGAGGCTGGATGGCTTTGCAGGCTACAGAGCACTCACTACACACATCTTGACATTGAACATGGTGCTGAATCTTTCCCTGAGGTAACTTGGACAGTGACAGGGGGTTTACTGTAGTGGTAAAATGGGCCCCCAAACAAACAGAAACTTGCTCACAGAGACAAGCAGCAAAGCAAAGCGAGAAATAAACTTAACCCTTTACCTGCCAAACTACCACCACATGGGACCCCGTAGGATAATCTTCCATGCAGAAATTTTGCCCCTTAGTAAAATAACATTTTGCCTCCCTCCACACTGCCTGAATGCTACTGAGTGCCACTGAGTACACCTGCACGGGCACTGCTGCCAGGAGCCCCTCAGGCTCAGAGTAAGTTTGGGCCAGTTCCTGCTTCTGTCTTTGGTCAGCTGGGTTCTCCCTGCAGCTGGGGGCATGCAACAGTGACACCTCGACTGCAACCAGGACTGGAAACACTACTGTCACCTCTGTACAGTGTCTCCTGCTTAAGTCTTCGGAGAGCATCTGTGACTCCAAGCCATGGTGGTTTCAGGATGCTGGCTAACCTCCTCGCTCAGAGCCACACCAAGTCTGGGGAGGTGATGGGATGTCTGACACAGCTTGTCCTGTGCTGTGTGAGCAGGTCCTGGGGAGCATCTGGAAGGTCACTGCACTTTTTTGCTCGGGGTACTTGTCAGTAAGAATAATTGCCTGGCTTCCCAGGTGTTGTGAGGGTTGTTAATAGGCATTCTCAAAGCTTTTGTGATGACAGGAACTATTCCAATTTCATATAATTTCACAGCGGTCATCTTGAACATATTTTTGAAATGCTGGTCTTCCTAACGAAAAGATTAATTATTATAAAGCAGTACCACAAAACAAACAGCCCAAAGAGAGGGTTCTTATGAATTCAGGATAATTAGTTATAACATTGTTGCAAATGAGTTTATCTGCTTGACATATAAGTTCAGCTGATTTGCAGGTTGCATTCAGCTACATTTTTGAGATATGGGATGCATTTTATTGATTTTTGTTTTATACTATATTAAATTTGGCACTGAAACAGATATTGTACCTCAGCAGGGCGTGTTGCTGTCTGCAGCACTGTTGTAGTAAATCAAGCTTCAAACTGACAATTAGCTGTGCTCCTTGTTTAGATGAGCAAGAGTGTGGGAGGGGGGAGCCACAAGTTAGAGCATTTTGAAACTAATAGGAGTGACCTCTTCCTAGTACCATACAAATTGTCCAAGACTTAGACTAGACGTCATACTCTCTTACTTCTCTTCTCCCTTAGTTAGATGTAACTAAGGAGATCTACTGCCACCTAAACAAAGGTACTTTGTGTTTATAACTCTTTCACTAGTTGTTCTAAAGTAAAATAAAAGGGGAAAGAAGAAAGAAATCGGTTGCTGATATAATTTTATTTTCCTTTGCTTTCCTATGAGAAGTCTGGGGTCACTGTGAGCCCAAGATATTCATTATATTGTTTCCCTTTGGTAATTCTGAAAAGGGCACAGAATGTCAGTAATCATCTCCTTTATGTCTTAGTGGCAAGTTTATGATTGAAGGATTACCTTGCTAATACATATTTAAATGAGGCTTTGGCAATGTTAGTGGTGTTTGAAAGAGCTCTGGCATTTGAAACAGTTGACAACAAGAGACTGTGCTGATAGAGAGAACTGGGTTCATGTTAGACTGGATCTGAGACTGGAGGCTTTAACAACAGCTTTGTTCTGACACTTTGCTTTTTTAATATGTAGCAAAACTGTTTGGTACCAAATGCTGAAGAAAACATCACAAAAGCTGAAAATGATGGAGATATTTAAATACGTTACCAAAAGAAAAAGCATCTAAAAATACCTTATACTTAGCAGCTGTCATTATTTACTATTATTATGTACCAAAGACTAAATTCATCTTTTTGCTCTATGGATTCTTTTAAACTACCAGGAAGAAATACAGAATGTAAGTAATGCAGTATGGTTGCTCCCATTTACATTTTTGACAGTTCTTCTAAACATTACAAACATCTAGCTAAATTAATAAGTTATAGGCAGGATAACTCAAGTCATGCCTACCAGCGCTAGAAGGGCCTTTCTACACTCAGTTGGATTCCCCTAGATTGTTGGGGTTTTTTTTCACTTGTAGAAAAGAAGCAAAAATGGCTTTATTTGAGGATTTTAAATAATATTCTTTTAGACTATTAAATTTTAGTCCATTGTTTGTGAAGTCCTTTTCAGAGTCTCAGCTGGAATGTAGTATTTAAATGCTGGACATAATTCCCAGATGCTTCATGGTGAGAATGACGACGATTTACAAACAACATGACTTCTCTGGAAATACAATTTTTTAAATTAACTGTCAAATGAAGCCTTTCACCTTTCTTTCCTACTGCCTTTGCTACCTCTCTTCTTCCATCATGGCTGAAAATTCCACTTCTCTCTTGTTAAGCAGGGTCACCTCTTGGTGTGATATTTGACTCTTCTCTGTCTCTTTCTTACTTTTTACTATATAGCTTGTTTATTAAACTATAGGTAGTAACTGCAAAAAGCTGCATTTCTCTCCATCGCTACCAGGAAACTCTGGGATAAAATTTCAACAGGTCAGAAACTTGAATCCATCTCCATTTTGGCTTCCACAATTCTTGGATCCTCAGATGTGCACCAGCACTCCACTGTGTTTATGACACCTTGAACAGAACAAAAGTCAGGTCCAGAGCCAGCCATAAATTAACTGAACCATGAATTTGCTAGTCACAAGCAGCTTTTTTTTTAAAGCATATGCAAAAACAGGTCAAATTTTATAACTTGGGGATTTTGGGCTGTCCAATGGAAACTGAGGGAATGGTGGTGTCATTGTTGTACCACAGCGTGCTGTGCAGACCAAAAAAGTCAACCATGTCTGGAATCAAGAAGTCATTTGCTATAGTACAAAAGAAACGTAACCAAATATAGTAAAAAAAAAGGAGGTTCAGTACCTGATAATTTCTCATTTGACTTTATAATCACAATCACTTTTCTGTTTTGGGTGGGAATCCTGTAGTTAGACGAATGACCAGATCTGAGAAAGTGCTTACATGATCAAATGCCGTCAGAATACAGATAAGGGGTTTCAGTTTCCAAAATCTAGCTAGACCCTTGAGGCTTCTTGGAGTAAGAGGTTACAAAGTATCTATTTTTAAGCTATTTTTAATAGCTTTTGGTTTGCAAGCAGAATGTCACTCAGAGACCGATTTGGCCAAGATCTTGCATGTCAGTAACTATTTCTTAAAATGGTTCAATATCTTTAAGGTGATTTGACATGATCAAAGGGCTTAATATTTTTCATTTTACGAGATGGTAGGAAAAAAAAACAAGTTTACCCCTTTACTACAACTTTTAAATGAAAAGAAATGTATTAAAAAGCATGCATTTATCACCACTTCACAGCTTAAGGTCTATACATCCCATTGAGGCATTCAACATGTACTGGCAAAGTACATGTACCTACATTTTGTTTCAAGATATGGAGTATTCTTCTGCCTTAAGGTACCACTCTGTGGTTCTTTCCATCTTAGGAGGGTTTCAAAGCCAAATGGAATTAACTGCTTCTAGAGATATCTATCTCCCTTCACTTACTATAGAGGAAATCTAAAACTTAACATCTGAGTGGCTAAAGTTAGACTGAACTCATCTAATGCATATGTTGCTTTAAATCTGATGCATATGGTGCTTTAAATCTTACTTCTCTTTGGTGGTATTAGTCATCACAGCCTCACATCTTCTGAAATTTAAGTGTTACCATTACTAGCATGGGTAAAGAAACAGAGGTGAAAGGAGTTGCCTAAGGTCATGCAGAACACCTACAAATAGAACTAAGAATTGAATTCAGAAGACTAAGTTCACCCTCTTGTGACACTAAGCAAGGAATCAGCAGTCTTTAAAGTGTTTGAAAACATATTTTCCTTCCCCAACTTAGAGGTTAAATGTGTAGATAGAAACTCAATCAGATCAACAGTGCAGTTTCTCAAGATTGCCACTGAGAACACTATCCCATCTCTAGCTGGGACGGACCTTATGGTGTCCTTACACATCTGGAATTCAGTGTGGGACAGACACTAGGAACAGAGTCTCCCAAATCTCTCTCAAGATTTTACAGCCAAACCCTCATAAGGCTAGTGCCTTATTTTGTGACACACAACTGGACCATGTATCGGCTGGGCCAGCCATACCACAAGCTGTCTCCTTTGCTAGTGGAGTAACCTTCCACTCCAGAGAACTAAGCTCTTGTCTAACCACATTCACATTGATTGCAATTTCAACTACTGTTCCTAAGAACAAGTAACCTTCTCAAACCAAAGTCTTCCTTGTCTTGTTTTATTTTTCTTAAAGCAAGCAACACTGGCTGTAATTTTCTCTTTAAGGGCACGACTTAATCCATATCATTCTTGCATTTGTTTCCTGTTAAACCTACTTAAGTTTCCTGCACATATTTCAGTTAGTAAGTGGCAAATACTACTTGCTTTTCCAAATTAAAAAGGCAGGAGCAATATGTCAAGACTGCAAATGACACACAATGATTTCACAGCAGACTCTTGAGGATGAGGAAATTATAGGGTTAGGGAAAAAGAATAAAATAATTATATCTTTTAAAATAACTTATGAACAAAAGCATTTATTTAACTAGATTTCTCTGCCAAGTTTAAATGCTTCACAATGAATTAATTATTAAATTAATTGCAGAGTTATAAATTATTTTAATGAAGCAAGCACAAATGTAAAAGTTGGCTCTTTTTTAATTGTAAATCTTACACTTCCAAAACCTACACATATGAGCAGGTTTTCCACCTGAATACTGTTTGAAAAACCACATTTCTGAAAGTGGCATTCTTTCCTGAGGTAATATTAAGAAAAAGAGTCGCTAAAAAAAGCAAAATGCAGAATATAGGCAGCAGGCCTAAGAAGGCACATTATAGATACTTGAAGATGTAGATAACTGAAGTTGCCATTCGCTGCTGAATGAATACTTACCAGTTCGGGCTAAGGAAGCTGAGACAGCAAAGTTCAAAACCTGCTAACTCATGACGTGGCAAAGGCAAATATTGCTTAAAGATGACATATTTTTGGCCAGTTCTTATATTCTCTCCAAGTTGGAGACTAGACACTAATTGAGATGGATCTTTAGGCTGACTCATAACAAGAATGATTGTGTGCTTAGGCTGCCTGTTTCCTAATGACTGAATTCTAATGTAATTTAAATTTAAGTGAAGATATTATTGATATTAAACAGCTCAGGATAAAGATTTGTGACAGCAAAGTTGTCAAAATGGTTTTTGTTTAAAAAAGCACACATCTTAGATTTTTCTCAGAAAGTTCCAAGTATAAATGGTATAATTTAATTAAATTACACTTTCAGTGTCCAAGGTATATGTTATTTTCACCACTTAAAAAAATATAAGCCATAGTACAACAGTCCTGTATAACTAAAAAATGTGTGGTATTGTTTGGTTCCATGCTGCTTTCTCAGTGTCAAATGACATATGGAGAGGTTAACTTCTAATAGCAGCCTACCAGTACCTGAAGGGTGACTACAGGAGAGATGGGGAGGCACTCTTTATCAGGGAGTGTAGTGAAAGGACAAGGGGAGATGGTTATAAGCTGAAAGAGGGTAGATTTAGATTAGATATTATGAAGAAATTTTTCACTGTGAGGGTTGTGAGACACTGGAACAGGTTGCCCAGGGAAGTTGTGGATGCCCCATCCCTGGAGGTGTTCAAGGCCAGGCTGGATGAGGCTTTGAGCAACCTGGTCCAGTGGGAGGTGTCCCTGCCCATGGCAGGGGGGTTGGAACTCGATGATCTTTGAGGTCCTTTCCAACCCAAACCATTCAATGATTTGATGATTCTATTATTCTGTTCCCTGTGTCTCTTCATTTCTCTTATACAACAAAGTTAGCATCAGAAGACCACGATGAAAATGTAGAAAAATAAGAAATTTTACCAGATGAAAAACAGTATTTTGTTTAAGTTGAGGAGTATGCAGGATCTGAAACTACTGAAAAAATTCTGTTACACTGGCTTCACAGGTAATAAGCTTGTACCGCTTGCCCTGAAGTTAACTGTCTTGTTCATGGCAAACTTCAGGGACCCAGTACTTTTGAAAATTCTTGCGCTCTTGTTAGAAAGTTTAAAACTGAATTTCAGCCTTGAACTTTAGTCACCTGTTGTGGTTTCGGGCCAGCTAGCAATAAGCACCACAGAGCCTCTTGCTCTCTCCTCCCCTCTGGTGGGATAGAATCATAGAATTATGAATCATAGAATCATAGAATGGCCTGGGTTGAAAAGGACCTTAGTGATCATCTAGTTTCAACCCCCCCCGCCATATGCAGGGCCGCCAACCACTAGACCAGGCTGCTCAGAGCCACATCCAGCCTGGCCTTGAATGCCTCCAGGGATGGGGCATCCACGACCTCCCTGGGCAACCTGTTCCAGTGTGCCACCACCCTTTGGGTGAAAAACTTTCTCTTAATCTCTAACCTAAACCTCCCCTGTCTTAATTTAAAACCATTCCCCCTTGTCCTATCACTATCCACCCTTGTAAACAGTCGCTCCCCCTCCTGTTTATACACTCCCTTCAAGTACTGGAAGGCCGCAATGAGGTCTCCCTGGAGACTTCTCTTCTCCAAGCTAAACAAGCCCGGTTCCCTCAACCTTTCCTCACAGGAGAGGTGCTCCAGTCCTCTGATCATCTTAGTGGCCCTCCTCTGAACCCTTTCCAAGAGCTCGACATCCTTCCTGTGCTGGGGGCCCCAGGCCTGGACACAGTACTCCAGATGGGGTCTCACAAGAGCCGAGTAGAGGGGCACAATCACCTCCCTCTCCCTGCTGGCCACCCCTTTCTTAATGCAGCCCAAAACACAGTTGGCTTTGCGGGCTGCAAGCACGCACTGCCGGCTCACATACAGCTTCTTGTCCACCAGGACCCCCAAGTCCTTCTCCGCAGGGCTGCTCTCAAGGAGATCTTCCCCCAGTTTATATAAATACCTGGGGTTGCCCCGACCCAAGTGCAGCACCCTGCACTTAGCCTTATTAAACCTCATTAGGTTTACATGGGCCCACTTCTCCAGGAGGAAGAAGAATCGTAAGAACAAAAGGTTAAAAAAAAAAAAAACAACCTCATGGGTTGAGGCAACGACGGGGGTGGTTCACTCACCACTTATGGTCACAAGGAAGAAACAGACTTGACTCAGGGAAAACACAAAACCAATTTAATTTGTTAACAAGCAAAACCAGGGTAAGATAATGAAAAAGAGAACTACATCTTAAAAAGACACCACTCCCCCACCCCTCCCTTCTTCCCAGGCCCAAAGTCTTTGATCCTGGTTTCTTTACCTGCTTCCCCCAGCCCCTGGCAGTGCAGGGGGGACAGGGAATGGGGGATGCTGTCAGTCCATCACAGGTTGTCTCTGCTGCTCGTTCCTCCTCAGGGGAGGGCTCCTCACAGTCTTCCCTCCCCCAGTGTGGGGTCCCTCTCACGGGAGAGTCCTTCCCACAGGCCGCAGTTCTCTACTAATTGCTCCAGTGTGGGTCTCTCAAGAAAATTCACAGCCTCCTTTGGGCACCATTACTTCTTCCAGCATGGGGTCCTCCACCGGCTACAGGGTGGTATTTGCTCCACAGTTAAATCTCCATGAGCTATGGGCAAGCTCTGCTGAGGTTCCATGGGCTGCATCGGGACAATGTGTCTCACCATGGTCTTCACCATGGACAGCAGGGGAATCTGTGGTCTGGCACCTCCTCCCTCTCCTTTCTTCTATGACCTTCATGTCTGTGTAGTTGTCTCTCTCACATCCCGCTCCTCTCCTCCCTCTGCCGCAGGTTGTTTTGCTGGCTCCTGAAAAACTCCCAGCTGTCAGGTGAGGGCTGTGGTGGGTCAGCTGGGCCAGGACTGAAGCAGAGGTTTGGGTGTCAGGTGGACAGGCTGACCACAGCAGCAATTTTGCAAGGGGAACTGTGATACCAGAACAGCGATTTTTTTTTCGTAAGGACCTTTAGGACCCTGGATATAGAAGTCACTAGCAAAAGTGAAAATATTGCAAAAAATCCTACTAACTTATGAATTTCATGTTTAGTACTTGTTAACGTTTATTTAGCAATCAGAAAGAGAATTTGTAAACCTTGTCTCCTGAATTAAATTTCTGTGTTTATTTCCCTCTGTTAATGTTGACTTTCTTTGGCCATCTAAAAAAATTATAATTCAAATTTAAGATCAGCTGACTGAACAAAATCAGTGCAATAAATCTTCTTTTCCAAAGAAATAACAAAGACTTTTAGACCAATACAATGAAACAGTTTTTTGTTATCTTACACATCAATAACTAGAAACATAGTAGTATGGTTAGAGATAAGGCATAAACACATAATCAATTCTTCAGTCTTACTCTATCTTTTATGTTGAATTGGAAATCTCCTGAAAACAATGACGCAGTTTTCAACGATTTAATTTTTCCATTAGATCCTGTCATGCCTGTATTTAGATGCATCAGTTCCAGACAAAACACAAACACACAGAGGTGAGTGGAAATGAAAAAGTAAGACAGAAAAAAAAATTAAATCAGTGTCTCTAAGCATGAGATAGCTTCAGATAAAGCTTCATTTTCAAAGAAAAAAAAAAAACTTAGTGAAAGCAAAATGGATCTCAGTGTTCCTCTGAGCTGAAACAGCAAAATATGCCTGTGCTGTACATGTGCTTCTCAAGGGCACTTCTCAGGGAGCTCCATGGGTCTCCAAATAGGCTAGGAATTTGAAAACGGAAGTGGCCCTCAAGTCCTTATTTAAAGCCCCCAAGCAACATTTGCACAACACACACCGTCCCTACAGCTGGAAGAGCTCTTCACCTAAATCCACAGCACTAAACACCACATGGAAGAGTTGTGGGCAAATCCGCTTGACCTAGGCCTAGTTTTTGCTTAGATCAGTATCTCCAGTTGGCTACAGCAGAAATAAATTTAGTCTGTACGGATTTTTAGTCACAATATGTTGTATGTGGGTCCAATTTTTGACCATACTGAAGGCAGATACTCTTAAGTCTTACCTTTTTTGCCTCATCTCATCTCTTCAACAACCTACCCACATCGTTCAGGCTTTCCCCTGTCCTGAAATACCCATTAGAAACTTTGTTTAAGTCTAAAGTAGCACGGTGCATAAAAATGTTGCATAGAGAGGACACTTCTAAAGCTTTTTCTTAAGAAAAAATAGTAACTAAATTTCCCTCACATAAAGGATTTTTTCAAAATCAACTTTTTTTTTCCATGTACAAATAATCAAACTGAACATCTTTGTCACCTTAAGTCTTTCCCTTTTTGCTTTAGTCTTTCCCACTGTCTTGTGTTCTAATAGTGTCTCCTCACTTTTTCTTTTGTTTTTATACCTCTCGCAGCCAATATCATTTTAATAATGTTAAGAATGCTCAGGCAGATGAGAGCAGGAACAGCTCATTACTACCGGTATGGATCATTATTGACTCACTGCATTCTTCAGCAAGGTTGAGTATCATCAGTACAATTTCACCTTTCAGCCTGGTGTTTAAAAAAAAACATTTTAATGACATATCAGCAGTGCAAACGGGGATGAAGAGGTTAGGGTAAAGGTCAGAAACTTTTTTTTTTCATCTCAATGGAAAAATTGAATGTTTGGTGCCTGTACAGGGTTTTGTTAATTGTTTTAAGTTATTAAGACCATGATTCTTTTAATTGCTTTTCCTCAGCCAAGCAAAAGTGACAGAACAAAGGTGATCAGATGGAGGTGCAAGTCCTTACCCATTTATCACTCTTGCACCAGATCTTACCCCGTTACATTTGTATATGGAAAGAGAGGGGTGCCCATAGCCCTTTCTTTGTGTGGCAAACAACAATATATACATACATTATTGTATTTTAGGCGGGATCATTTACCTTATTTAACATAAGCTCTGTTCCACTGGTTTTATCAGTGTTTTTCCTGAGAAGTGGGAAGTGTGTCTGGCATTGCCTCCTCAGTTTCAATATTGCTGAAAACAGGGCAACCAATTAATGCAAATAGGCCTGTGGGGTGTAGGAAAGAGCCTGCCAGATGCAGTTTCTGGAGGGAAATTCCTGTTGCGCTTAGGTGCCACCCACGTCTTCTGAACTGGATTTTGCTTTTTTTCTGTCAGTATCAACTCAAAGTAATCTATGTGAACTATGCAACTACATAGCTAAGAGATGGGTTACCACATCTGAAAGTCATTCTTCATAGCTTCTCGCTAATCCATCCTAGAAAATGCCATCATTTTGTCTTTTTTGTACAAGCGCGCTATTTCACCGCAATCAGGGGAGAGGGGGGGAAAGAGTAAACGGAAGCAGTTTGAAGTGTCATGTACATACAGATGAAAGGCAAGATAATGAAGTAGGTGTCAACTTTTCTCAGAAGATCCTATTAATTAATTCATCTTTCCTGAAGTAGTTAATGCACCTTATGCTTTTGTTTATTTCAGTGTATTACAAACACCTCCCTAGGAACCCCCTGGTTCTTCTCTTCCTGGAAACAGGGATTGGCACCAAAAGAAAACTCAAAGTGCCTCAGAAGCATAAGATGTAAGAAGCATAAGATGAGAAAGACCTTTGGGACCAAAACATGCGCAGGCTGATTAAAGTTGCATTACCCACACCTTGAGGAGCCAAGACAGACTTGTAAACCAGGCTTAGTGTTGTCAGCCTCAAGAGGAGGTTGGATACAAGTGCTGTCACTTCTTCACTGGGCCTGTTCTTACAAGCCAGTTCCTATTTCCTGACAAAGAAAAGGCAATGCCTTTTCCTTCATGTGCACATCTGGGTAGAAAGCTGCTTGTAAAAAAAAATCAAAAGAAAACTACAGAACACCAATTAAAAGGGTAACATGAACTCCACTCCCCTTTCCTCCTGTGTTGCTTACATTTAAACAGAAACAGAAAAAAATCTTTGAGACATATTCATGTTCTTTGTTGTAACCTGTTCAGGTCAAGCTGGTTATCGTCAGCCTGGAGGATGACCTAACCCATTGGGTTTGTTTTCTGTATGAAAGCAGAAAGACCCTCACTGCATGATGCAATTGTCTGGCTAGATTTACTTTGTTTTCTGATGCTATCCTACATGAAAGACATATCTGTGCTGGAAAAGGCTGTGTACATATCTCTGGTCACTAGCAGAATAAGATGAATGGGTCTTGACCGCAATCAAGTGTCAAGCTTTATCTCCCTCACACACATAATATATCATGATGGGACTCCTGACTGGAGGGGAGAATAAACTCAGCTCCTGTCGGCTAGCATAGCATGCCTGCACAGGAGCTTTAGAAAGTGTTGGGCAGGATATTCTTACCAGACACCTTTTATCCTAGGCAAAAAACACACATTCATGGGCTATATGTGAGTAATATCAGCCTCTGGATTTGGTAGATATTGACTGCTCCTTTGAGGAAGGTGTTTTGCTCTGTTATGGGCTACATCACATATTTATTACATTGGTCAAGAAAGGGCAAGCCGAACAGTGGTAAGTGGGTGTGATTGAGTCTAAGTGAGTGTGAAGGAGTATAAAGTTGGCTCATCTTACTTGGCAAAGGTGCAGGTTAATATAGGAGACTTCTTTAATTTACACCTTCACGCTTTCTCACATCCTCTTGTGTGTTGCAAAAGAGCAACTTCTGTAACTCTTTTATCTCACACCCTGCCTGTGATTGTGTAATTCACACTAGTTTACACATCGCATCTGGGTCCTGCAGCCTGTGCTCACAAGGCAGAGCAAGGCCAGGCAGCTGTTCCCAGCTCACCAATAACAGTTACACAATGCACTCCAGCTCCACATTAACAGGAGATTGTTAAGAACACAAGGTGTAATATTTGCGTTCGTTTTTCTTACACATTCCTTGTAAGCCACAATGGTGGTAGTAAACTTGGAGCACTACTTTATTTATGGAAGTTAGAAAAGCAGCAACCCCCCCCCGTGGCTCTGCCCACAGGTGAAGTGTTAGGATAATGGTGAAATCATGACAATTTACTCTGATGTCTGGTGAAACTACGAGTTAATAAATTTCCTCCTCCACATCCCTATTTCTTTTTTTTCATTCTTTCCACACTAGCTGAATCAAACCCCCACTCCGACAACCACAGGCCAGTATGTTTGGCTCATGTTTCCATGACACAAATGGCCACTGATTAAAAAATCCTATCAAAGAAAGCTTCTGTCACTGTTGATAGAGACTCTTGGAGAACAACATTAGTTTCAGGGATGGGAGAGTGTTTCAGGGCAGTTATTTTTTATTTGTCTTTTTACTTCTGAGGTACATTTTGTTTTGGACAGCTTCCCACAAGGTGGGAAAGATGTTCAGGCACAGAAAGTCTCTGCTTCACTTCACTGTCTACTGTGCCGTGGTATCAAGCGGCTTTTTCTTACTGAGTGGTGTCTTAACTTCATAGGGCAGTAGAAATATTTTTAATCTAGAGCACATAAATTACAGAGACAGTACCATTAAAGTGCGAGAAAGGAGGCAATATTGAGAAAGGAGGCAATATTAAGAAAGGAGGCAACATTAAACTGGAAATAACCTAAAGACAGTTATTTCATTTTGGAAGGTGGTTACTTTTTCCTGATACTAAATAAACATAATTAAAGCTTCCACCAACTTTAAAAAATGTATGCATTTTTATTGGGATAATAATACTTTGATCTTACTGCACCTTTCATGCCAGAATCTCCAGACACTTAATTAACACAAAATGAGGATGCCTAATGCACCCTTTTTGAGGTGGTTAAGCTCTATTATTTTTCTCTGTAGATAAATTGGAGCACGAAACAAATATAACGACTTGGATGAGGGAATAGAGTGCACCCTCAGCAAGTTTGCTGATGATACGAAACTGGGAGGGGTGGCTGACACGCCAGAAGGCTGTGCTTCCATCCAGCGAGACCTAGACAGGCTGGAGATTTGGGCGGGGGAAAATTTAATGCAATTTAACAAGAGCAAGTGTAGAGTCTTGCATCTGGGCAAGAACAACACCAGGTTCCAGTACAAGTTGGGTACTGACCTGTTGGAGTGTAGTGTAGAGGAGAGGGACCTGGGGGTCCTGGTGGACAGCAGGATGACCATGAGCCAGCACTGTGCCCTCGTGGCCAAGAAGGCCAATGGCATCCTGGGGTGTATCAGAAGGGGGGTGGTCAGTAGGTCAAGAGAGGTTCTCCTCCCCCTCTACTCTGCCCTGGTGAGACCTCATCTGGAATATTGTGTCCAGTTCTGGGCCCCTCAGTTCAGGAAGGACAGGGAACTGCTGGAAAGAGTCCAGCGCAGAGCCACGAAGATGATTAAGGGAATGGAGCATCTCCCTTATGAGGAAAGGCTGAGAGAGCTGGGTCTTTTTAGCTTGGAAAAGAGGAGACTGAGGGGTGACCTAATCAATGTTTATAAATATGTGAAGGGTGAGTGTCAGGAGGATGGAGCCAGGCTCTTCTCTGGGACATCCAGTGATAGGACAAGGGGCAATGGGTTCAAGCTGGAACATAGGAGGTTCCATTTGAATATGAGGGTGACAGAGCACTGGAACAGGCTGCCCAGAGAGGTTGTGGAGTCTCCTTCTCTGGAGACATTCAAAGCCCGCCTGGATGCGTTCCTGTGCGATCTGATCTAGGTGTTCCTGCTCCGGCAGGGGGATTGGACTAGATGATCTTTCGAGGTCCCTTCCAATCCTTAACATTCTGTGATTCTGTAAAGTTTGCCCAATCACACATCAAGTGAGTTCCAGACCTCAGAACAGGACCCAGAGGCCCCCAGTGCTAGTGTCTTGTCCTTGTGTAACTATTAGATTTTGTTCATTTTAAAAAGCAAAAAGATAGGAAAATACATCTAGTATTATCAAATTCTGAATCATATTTCAGCAAATTCAGTAATAAAAGGTTGATAATGAGTAGCATTTTTTCTCCTTGCTCTGCTGAGTTATTCTCAGTGTTTGCTCCATTTGTACTTCTTCTATAATTCTGACAGCAAGTTCTTTAGAAAGCAATCATTCTAATCCAATTTACACCATTCATTTGATGTGCCTTTCTTTGTCCATCAAATCTGTGCCTTCTGATTCACTTCCTGACTCACTGCAGTTTTATGCTGGTGTCACTCAATCAAAATCAGTTTTGTCTGGGTGGGATTTTACTGATTTTCAGTGAAAAGCTGCATTCACTTGCCCAAAATAGTCTAAGGAGAGATGGGGTGTTGAGGGCACAGGAAAAGAGGGGGGAAAGAGAAAGGTCCTTGTATCAGATTCAGGGATTTTCACTAAATTGTTAACATGGAAATATTTGTAGATGAGAATTTGATTGCTTCAAGGAGCAGATTTCAAATTCAAGTTAGGTTAAGGTCAAAACTGGCTTGATGGATGCCTTGAAAAGATGATTATTTGCATTATACAAACACAGAAGCCCTGAAGCATCCATGACTCCTGATAGTGCACAGGAGGCAGTCTCTGTCTCCAGGAGCCTGATCCATGTGCAGGGCACAGAAAAAAGACAAGAAACCTCTAGAGAAGTGAAGTTTGTACCCCAGTTTAGAAATCACTTATGGTTTTGACAAACAGATGAAAAATAAAGTACAGAACAAAGGAAATAGCACCCCACACTGAAGACTGAGATCTGCCATTGGAAGAAATTCTGCTTTTTCCAAAGGTCACCCAGTACATGTATTTCAAAACACAGATCACCTGAAATCTAGTCTGCTGACCTGAGTCCAAGATTTCCCTAGATCTTTGTCCATTTCCTACATCAACTCTATTCTTAGGAACCCTAGTGCACATTCAAATAAGAGCACACTATGTGAAAGCAATGGTGTCAAAACTCATGAGAAACCTGTGCAGCCTGTGGGTCCCTCCCCACTCCAATCCTTTCTCTGGCTACGCTCAAATTCAGCTGCAGATAATAAACACTTCTGCTGTAGCTGAGTCATGAGTGATAACAAGTTCAGATGGCAAGAAACTGCATAACCCCGCTCTCTTAATCTTTCCTAGGTCTTCCTTTGAAAGGTCAGCAGCAACAGAAGTCCAGCTCCTGCACTTGCTGAAGATCCATTTAGAAGGAATGACCCTTAGCTTTGAATTGCTGCTGGCAAGACCTTTCCTCACTGGTCACTCCACTGATGAGACTCAGTACTCCTCTTCAAACTAAAGCCAGCCTGGTCCTTTGCAGTAGCAATGGGAAAGGAGCTCCCAGCCTCCTCTCAGCCTAGACTAGAGTTCCTCTGTCTTTGCAGGAAATTAATTTTATTTTTTTAAAAAGGTTTGAGGAGAGATTTGTAATTGGTAGTTCCAGATATGGGTAAAATTAATCCCTGATTCTCATTTACACTGTTTTGACTCATCTCTAATTTAAAAAAAAAAAAAAATCTACACCAGTGGGAGTTAGCCTGAGCCATGCACAGAAAAAAGACTTTCTAACCCTACTCTACCAAACTTTAATCCTACACACTTTCTAACCTGAAGTTCGAGGTCATGTTTGTAATACCTATTTTGAAGTAAAACTGCAAGCAAAGTTGCACTGGTGCTTTTTCATGCTTTCATCAGAAGGAAAATAAGACTTCCAAAAAATAATTTAAAAAAATCCCAGAAATAGTCACGAAATATTCCTCAAGATGTGTGTAAGTGCAGAGGTGAGAATCAGCATGCGAGTGTACAAACATGTTTACTTACCATCACAGACATGAGTTTCTCAGATTACACTGCAACGTAATGCTTTGCTCTAATGAGAGCTAGTGCCCTTAGCACTGAAAGCACAAAATAAAGAGGCTTTTGTGTAAGTAAGTGGGAAAAAAGAATCTGATTGTAAGGTATCATCCAAAAAATTCCAAAATCAAACATAAGGTCAGCACAGCAGAGTATTAAGGAAAACTGAAAAGCTTTGTAAATATTTTCACAGGAGATTAGGATCTCTGCTACCACTGTGATGACAGTAACAGTGAAACTCAAGGTTGGTTTGCAGTGAGTCAGAGTCATATCAACAGTCACAGAAAACATTTTAAAAAAAAATAGTTGCCGGGTGTTGGTGGAGATGTTCCCGAGCTTTTGATTCAGGATGAATTCTAGCATCAGCATTTATAACTCCACAATTTCATATTAGAAACACATGACACGTTGATCTTTTTCATGTTATTCAATAGATTACAGATCAAGCACCACTAAACATGGATGGAAATTGGTCGTGATAGTGACAGTGGTAGATTTAGTCTTGAGCAAACATTAAAATTTTAATCAAATATTTAGCATGTTCAATCAACTCTATATTATTCATAATGACTGTTTGTCATCATTCTGCTCTTTTAAGCATACAACCAAAGAAAATAAATATCTATTCCCCTATTTAAGGAGAACTGAGACTAGCTAAAATTAATAATTCAAAGCCAAGCATCTCAAAACACACAAGCAGTTCCAAATTAAAAACAAGCAACAAACCCACTGACAGTAATAACTGTTGTGATGTCCTTAGTTATTTTTTTCAGTACTGAATTGTCATTAAAATTTTAAGGATCTTTATCAATGTCTATGTTCTTTTAAAGATTAGTGAACAGATCTCTAACTGCTGCAACAGCTCTGAACGCAGTGGATCCAGGCACGATTACCTTTACTGTAAAAGCTGGAAGGGCATTTTCTGTAGATTTCCTGGAAACAGCTCTCCACCGTGTTTTGAGCAATCTAAATCTGGTAATATTGCAATAACGCTGTGAAGGTATGAGCTGGGGAGAAATTCTGCAGAGGAGTAATGTGATGAAGGCAACAGTAAGGAGTCTCTGTGAGTGGATGGCTATCTTATTTTCTGTTGAAAAGGATACTTGCATTGCTAATGAAGCTTTAGCTACTGTTTTCTTAGTGATAATCTCAGAGAGGTGTCTCTTAGTATTTAAAATCTAAATAACAAAAACTAATGGTGTATCATGAATCAAGTCTCTACTGGGCACAAAATGAGTAATACTTTGCAATTGGCGAGATATTTACACTCTTCAGATTTGTGCACATGCACTTGGATTTCTAATTCTTCCTCAATATACTGTGGTCTCAGTGTTCATAAGCAGTAGAAATATGTTATTTAAGCACATCAAGCTTAATTCTGAAGTTGTTAATCACACAAAAGTCCAGAGTTATTATTCCCACAGTATGAGCAAAGAAGGAGCAGAACTGCAGTTGCTTATATGCTCTTATCATTAGCAGGCACTTCACAGTGATAGATGTTTTAGGGTTTACTCTACATTCTGAACCTTGGCCAGGTTAAGTAAAGATAAACTAAGTGAGAAGTAAACCAAAAACAAAACAAAAAATATTTAGTGCACATGATTCTGCATCTTGCCTATACGTCCCAATCAGCCTGAAATAGTAGGCAATCAAATTAATTCTGTATGCTTATAAATAAGTTGTATGCAACTAAATAAGTTATTTGTGATACAAAGTGGTGCTTACAAGCTGGCAAAAGTTAATTGTGCCCATTTGCACTGTGACCTTGCCTCTTTCTTGCACCCTCCCCATAATGCAAGAATTAGCTGCATCTGTTTGGCAGTTCACAGAAGGAAAGGTAATACCAGCTCCTCCACTATTGTCCAGCATTAGCAGCACTCTGTCCAAAAACACCAACAACATGCTTCTCTGCATGGCACAAGTCTTGTGCATGTATAAAGGTAGTCAGCTGGTATTTCTAAACAGTACTCTTGCTGATGTAATTGCTGGATAACAAGGAAACATCCTTAGGGGCTGCCAATAGAAACTCCCCTTAACAGCTGGACCCTGCATTGTGGTTTCCTTTTGATTATAACTCCACTACATCTGTCTCCTGTGGTATGAAAAGAGCAGGCAATAGTGTGATTGCTATAACCGTGTCCCTCCTTACTTAAGCCAAGTCGTCAGGCCTTTTGAGATGGTGACCACAGGAAGTGTCTCTATATCATAAAAAAGTTTATCTGTTCTTGGTACCATATAAATCAGAAACTCCAAGCTTAAGGGATTGTGCAGGATGACTTTGTGTCAGCTGGACACTTGGAAAAAGGAAAAAAGTAGCAATAGGTTGTGGAAGATTTGGGTTAAAGGACTTGACTAAAACATATAGAAATTGTGAGGCACAGGAAGAAATAACATTGAGTGTAATAGCAGCTTTCAAGTGCAGAAATTATAGAAGCCAAGTTCTGCAGCTTGCAATCCCCACCACCACCTCCGTGTGGCATTTTATAACGTTCCATCTTTATTTTATTTTTAGCCTGCCTCGCCAACTTTTGAGTTGTCCGGAAATAATATCGGAAATAATATCGGAAGACGGTGTAGGTATTTGACAGTTTAGGAATGGCCTACAAAGTTTTCCATTACATTTCAGAGAAGGAAAATATGGTCAGACAAAGAAAATATGAACAGATGAGCATCACCAGGGACCAAGGAGGCAGAAATTGTTGGGTTTGTACTTGATCCTCATCAGCTGCTGTGAAATGAGCACCTAAAGCCTTAACAAAGAAGGCACGTAAGTAAATCTTGGTGATGTGGTAAAGCAGAAATCTTCTCTTAAAGTGCTGTGATTGCCTAGCAGTGAGGTCAGAAGAAATGTAGCACTGAAAAAAATGAAAAATCCCTTTCTAAAGTCAGTAAATACTGCCATCCTTTGTGGCTGCAGCTTTAGGTGAAAGGCTTTTTTAGGTTGAATTTATATTGTGGGGAGGAAAAGAGAAGGTCTGATATCAAAAGCACCTGGCACATAGATAAAACTCAGTAAAATTTTGATTTCAGATGTCCTCAAGGAAAGGACTTAATTGCTGTATATAAAATAAAGGTTGGTAGGGAAGTGGGAATAAAAAGGGTAATAAGATCATTACCACAAACTGTGGAAATCTGTTTGTTATCTGTTCCTTTCTTTGATTTTTTTTAATGTTTCACTTAGCTCTTGGAATTATTTGTTTCTTTTCAACATTTGTAGTTCTGAAACAAGTGTTTCCAGACTAGTGGCTCATACACAGATTTTGAAAAACAATATCAGTTGAAGTTTATGCTTCTCTACTAGATTTCAGGGAACAATACATTATTGCAACCAGCATATAAAAATATACTGTTCTACAAATGCAGAACTGAGGCATGAAGGTTGCTTCTACATTGTGCCTCTTCTCCAACTAAATATTATCTGGTGTCTGAAAACTGAGCTTGGCTTATTGCAGAGTGAGATAGTAAGAATGAAGAAGCAGGCTGTTTATATCACTGATTAGCACTGTATTTTCTGGCTGTGTCATTTCTTGATAGCTCTAAGTTCCATCTTCATCTCAGCCCCAGGGCTGATAACTGCAGTCTGCATTTCCTTCTCTGGGCTAAAAAAAAAAAAAAAAATCCCACTTTCTGAGCTCCCTGCTCAGAAATTCCATTTGCTTTCAGGATGCTAGCATTTTGATACCACATCTAGAGAGTCGGTGTTCAGATCACTCCTCATTTTGTTCTGCCAGAGCTTCCACTTCTAGTCATCCGGTGTGAATAATCTGTGAAAAAAACAGGAGAAGGCACAAACAGGTCACTGCTTATAAACTGGCATTCAGAACATATCCGGTACAAGACAACTCAACAAGTCGTGTTTACTGTACACTCCCTAGGTGTACACATAAAGAGACTGGATCTAGATCTCCTGTAAAAATAAAGATCCAGGGCCAAGAGGAAGTGACAACTGGGCCAAGTTCTGAAGAGATTAATCTTTTTTCAGACCACATTATGGCTCCCTTTCCACTGAAATCAGAGGAGGTTTTCCTGTGAAAGTATTAGCCAAATAAACAAGACCTGAAGTGCTCAGCCCCAAGGCTCCTTGGCTACCACCTCATTTTCTCTCCTCACCATCTATCTACTTCAGGAGCACTGAGCCGACAAGAGAGACCAAACGGCTCACCTAGCCAGCCCAGGAAAGTTATCCTAGCAGTAAATGCTTTTCTCTTTCATAGCCAAACTGCAAAGGCATTGAAATCCGACTTGGTACAGAAAAGGAGGGTGTTTCCCTAAGAGGTGTCGGGTGATGTAGGACAAGGGCAAGGAGAGGACCTAGAACATCCTGGGATGCTCTCAGCTGTTAACATCTTTTGAAAGAGGTGAAGGGAGCATTGCTGAAAAGGCTGACCTCAAGATCCCCCAGTCATCAGCTTTCCTGAGAGCATGAATGGGAGCCAAGCTAGGACTCTGCTAGCAACAAGGAAATTGTAGACGTGGATAAGAAGTTAACATAAATAGATTACAAAATCAAGGAGGGCTTTAGAGACTCCAGGAATGACTAGGCAAGGTTTAGAGTCCCACAGCATTTGTTTTGACATCATTTTGAAGGATTTTTAAGCATCTATGGAGAAAAATCTTTCCAGAGATGGCCCAGCCAGCCAATTAAAGTTATGACTCATTGCCATGGAGCTTATCATGATGTTATCATCACTAGTCTGTAGCATCATTCAACAAATGCCTCCAAACTAAGAGGATACACTGATTGGTCATAATTAGTACTGCACCATAAATTCATACAGGGATTAAAAAAAAAATTAGAAACAGTATGTCTCCTCCCCAGAGAGCAACAGCACATAACTAAGCCTTTTTTTGTCAGACACAGCACAACTATTACTAATTTAACTGATAGCCCACAAGGACATGCTAATTACTTTTCTCTGACTAACAGTGACCCATGTCTCTGTCAGAAAATGCGATTTTGAGGACAGAACTAGAAGGAAGATGCAAGCTTGGAAGCTGTCGGTTGCATTACTGTTGCTAAAGAAAGAGCACACATCAGTGTTACCTACAGAGGAAACTCTATTAGCTGTATTAGTTAATTGCCATGGGACATCTAAATAAATGGAGTTAAAGACAGACAGTTTTGGACAGCTCTAGCTTTGAGGCTTATATTATAAGAAAAATAATTAACTATGGTATGTTACAGATGAGTGAGGGAAGCAAAAGAATTTGTAGGTGTAACTTTCTTCCTGTACAGAGTAAAATAATTTTTTAAAAAGTTCACAAAAGTGTTCCATTTTTGCTGGAATATAATCCAGCAAGCAAAGCAAAAGAAGGAATTCATTCACTACTTCCCATAGGTAGGCAGGTGTTCAGCCATCCCCAGGAAAGCAGAGCTCCACCACACAATTACTTGGGAAGACAAATACCATCAGTCTGAAAGTCTCCCCCTTCCTTCTTCTTCCCCAAGCTTTATATGCTGAGCATGATATCATATGGCATGGAATATCCTTTTGGTCAGTTGGGGTCATCTGTCCCATCTGTGCCTCCTCCAACATTTTGTCCACACTCAGCCAACTCACTGGTGGGGTGGTTTGAGAAGCACAAAAGGTGCTTTTCAGAATATTTTTTTTTTACCAGGCCTACAAACAGGAAAACCTTTTATATTTATTTCCCACTCCATAAAAACCCTCCCCAGGCATATATTCTTATCTCTCTTTGGAAAATCTCCCAAATGAAAGTTTCAAAAGTTGTTAATACTTTGATTTAGAGAGAAGAAACTGAGACATTTTAGTGGACAGATGCAGGTTGTAGAAGATGATCACTTCACTGAATTCTAGATAATTTCACTGCCTCATAATATGCCAAAAGTGTAGTCTATTAACTTAAAGTTACTAGCTTACCTTTGGATTTTGGGGATTTCTTTCTGCATTTAGAATAATGTCCTAAGGTCTTGGACCAATCCCTTGGTTGTTTAGATTCACACCATCTCTGCAGTACGTTTTCCAGGAAAGATTTTCTCCTTGACTATTAAACTGTTTGGAGCATTAATCTTTTTAAGGAAGGTATCTCTATAAAGTACTTTGTATGTTTACTACATCCTGTGAATGCTCATGTTATTGACAAAGTGCAGTCTATGAAATCCATGCAAAGTACTACATAAAGATTATTTTACCACATTTCCTTTATTTACCTCACTGATTTCAGCCATCTTACATCACTTGTTGCCTCTGCATAAGCCCCTCTAAAACTGACTCAGTACCTGACAGCTAGTTTCTACTTTGGTTGCTGCCAGCTATGCAAACCAAATTCAGTAACAAATGTGAAATCAGTTGCAGTTAAGGACACATTTTGCAAAGATGAACAAACAGAGCAGGAGTTGAGCAGCATCAAGGGGTATGCAAACAGAAGTACATGCAGGAAGTATGAGCTGAGTTTTGCTCACTCTGATGTAGAGTGGGAGCAAGTCTCTGGGTGAGTGGAGATTCTACAAAAGCAAGATCTGAATCATTCCCTTCATCTCAGGAAGGCAGGCATTTAAGATGCTGGTGACTGATGGAATAGTTACCAAGCTTTCAGTTGTGATAAAGGTGAATAACGATTTTTATGTCATTCTTCAAAAACTATTTTCATATCTTCCTCTGTCCTGTCAAAACAAGGGACCTGCTTTTCCATATAGCACCCAAATGTCTCAGTGCTTTAGTAATAAAGTAGTATGAACCTGTGCCACTCTTCTGTCATTCCATGAAAAGCTGGCTCTGGAGCATGTGTGGGTTTATTCAATAGAGCTTTTGGCTGCTGTTAAAAACAGCAGCAGGAAGCCCTGAATGACATGTTCTGTCAACAGCAGGCCCCTTGATAACTGCCAAAGGTTTTTACCCCTAACCTTCCTAGCCGTATTTCATGTGGACTGACAGAAAGAAGTCACCTCTTATAGCCCCACCTTCTTTTATAGCCTAAGTAGTAATGAGTGATAAAATATTCGTGAAAAGGGGAGAAAAAAAGCATAGAAAAAAACCCTCAAGTTTTAATAATGTTAATAAAGCAGTCAAGAGAATTCAGGGAAGGCAGAGATAATGACATGTACCTTATCTCAGCTGCCTCCTGGTCTGGCTTGTTCACACGAATGTGAAGAGTGATGAGGACTGAAAGAATAATGTTAAGTACAGTCAAGCTCTGTGCCACAGGGTATTAAACAGGACCAAAACACTGAGTCAGTGATACTGCCTCTGAAGCTGTCTCCAGCCCACACTTGCACTTCTGGCAGACGAGATGTCCTTTGACAATTTATTAGATGACAAAATAGTGTAGTTATGTGTTTGAAAAACTTCCAGTTGTTAAAGCACTGTGTGGGAAATGGTGAACAGAAATTTGTAGCACAGTGATAATGTGACATAGTCCTCCCATTTATAGGAGGATCTTGAATGAAAAGTTGTCTCAAAATCACAATTGTAAGGTAAATATATGATATATGTAGCAAGGTAAACCTCTCCTTTCTCAGTCAGTAGATTGGTGTTAACATCAGTGCTATATTGAAGTTAATAAGAACACTGAAAGATTAGGTGTCCTGCATGTGTTATGTGTGTTGATTTAAATTCATTAATTCACATAAAATTTACAGATTCATACATTAGTTTTTCATATATCAACTGCATAACACTCTAGATCTTTGGTTTTCACATAGTCTACCTACAAATAACTGCTCCTCAGAGTGTGACATAAAATTCCAACGGGAACTCTGCCTTTATGAAAAGGCTTGAAACTTGGCATTGAGGTGTGGACAGAGGTGCTGACACGACCACAGTAGAGATTTTGCCAGGAAACTTACCATAACAGTACATCAGTGAAGTCCCTAGTTCAATATGCATTTGTTAAGATTTTGGTGGCAAAATCTCTCAAGTTTTCATGTGCAGTGAGCATGCTCTGTCAGTTCACAAATCCCCTGTCTCACTGCAGACAGCAGGGCGAAGTGCACACCTCCAAGCAGCCAAGCCTGTTTCAGGGGTGAGCAGCGTTTCCTCTGGAATTGTGTTTTCGTGTTGTTAGAAGATGCTATGAAGTAAGATGCTGGATTCGAAAGTGAGATTATTTTTTTTTTCCTCCTTACTACTTCTACCCCTGATGCCCATTGAGAGAGGAGGAAAAAAAAGAAATAATGCAATTAGACTGTGAGAGCTGTGACATTTACATGGACTGGAAGGTGAAGAAAAGATAGAGAGAGGGAGATTGCTGGAGGCATTGGGGATAGAAAAGTTCAGGCTTGAAAGGGAAGAGCAGAGTCTTTGTAACTATTCAGACCCTTAGCAGTTCTGTGCTGTCAGCAACGTCTTTGAAATCCACACTCAGAATAGGTCTCTGAGATGAGAAAACCACAAAGGAGACAATAGTGGATACCAGAAGATACAGAAGAGGTTCATGTCATGAATGTGAAGGATCTAGTTGGATATTACTGTTTTGTTTTCCTGATAAAGTTCAATTTGTGGAATCGAATATCTTCCACAAGAACAGGACTTGCTTTCAGAGGCTTCCCGCAAAGCAACAAGTATGAGAGAAAAAGTTTCCAAATGGTAGATGTCCCTACTGACCTTTCAAAATTGAAAATATTTGGTTTATGGCATGTAAGAAGTTTTCATTTGAAAATGCAAGCTGACTGTGATTAAGAGACTAAAATTATCAGAAATAAAATGAAACCCTTCAAAATTATACAGAAGCCTGCTTCAGTTGAATAGGAATCATGCATTTAACTTTCAGTCTGTGAAAAAGGTGACATTTCAACTTCTAAGCCCTATTTGTAGTGAATATTTTCTTTTAACTGGGACAATTTTCCTAAGTGGGAAAAAATCATCTGTTTACTCCTCCTTCCAGCTGCAGCTTTGCTCTTTTGCATTTCTGTGCTTCAGATCTATATGCACGGGGTAGCACTTCAGTGGGAAATAAGGAAGGATGGAATTCAAGGGCTTCATTTGCTTTTTTATCAGGAAAATCCCTCTACTAAATGTAATGGTCTCAGGGGCCCATAATTCACGAAATGCCACAATTTGAATGTCCTTTCAATCTTAACTCACCCATCTTCTGCTTATGTATTACAATACAGATTTTATATTCACCTGCTTCTTTCCTCAGAGCCTTATACAACATAAATGGGTATTTTCTGAGTAAATAGGGTTT
The DNA here is from genome assembly GCA_011057875.1 of Pterocles orientalis. Taxonomy (NCBI): domain Eukaryota; kingdom Metazoa; phylum Chordata; class Aves; order Pterocliformes; family Pteroclidae; genus Pterocles; species Pterocles orientalis. The sequence goes on along the minus strand of WKFP01014315.1, from coordinate 389,754 downwards.
TGTTATTGTGTGTTATCACCATCATTTAACGTGTTTGCTTTGACTCTTTGTCTGGACTGATGCCCTAAGGTCCTGTTTAAGTAGTGTTTCTTTTGAAAGATGGCTATTAGCTCTTTGCTGTTTGTATCCTTTTTAGGACTCTTAACTCAAGAACTATTCTGAAAGAATAACATTTCGTTATATGTCTGCAGTCTACGATCCTCAAATGTACCTTTGAGCTCTGATATTTTAACTGTAGACACTAATCCAGCTGCTTATGTTTTCATCTCATGCAGTTGAATGTGAAAGCTAACAAATTAAGTAACTAATAAAAGAGGCTTGATTTTGGCTGCCAAAGTAGGTGGCCACAACATTTCTTGTTGTTGTTCATCAAACCTTCGGGATAGTCATCTAAGCTGAGCCTTAGCTGTGGTAGTTGCAATCATCAGAATAGTTTGGGTTTGAATTTGTTTTTCCTTTACTTGGCCAATAGTGTCAGGAAACTTCACCTTCCTTTTATACTCAAAAGGGATGAAACATACAAGAACAAATTCATAAAATTCATATCCAAGAGAAGAAAACAGACTTCTCAAGTAATAATAAACCAAACAAAATTTCAAACAAAAGAATCAAAGTACACAGAAATATGTGTCTTGATGGTGGGAAAGGCTTTACAGAGTACTCTTACAACATATATATACATATATATATACACCCACCTCCTTCTTTGCCAGTTCCTTTCTCCGAAACTACACTGTATTTCATTCAGGTTGTTTTGGAGGTTTCCAGATAATTGTTGCTCACAAATCCATCTGCATTTGGAGTGCAGTGTTTCATGAATGACCTTTTCATTATGTTCACTAAGCAGGATCTTGATCCAAGCAGATTTTTTGGCTTGGGTTCACTCTACCCTCCCCTGTGCTTTGAACAAACCACTTCCCCAGGGTGAGAGGGCCATAATGTTAGTTGTTTGAAAAACTCATTTAACACAATTGATTGTAACATTCACTCTCCTTTTTTCCCCTGTCATATCTTCCTGATTGCTGTTCATCTGTACCAGATGTGCACTCTACATTTCCAAGCTATATAAACATATTGCCCAAATGGTTCTCTTTCTCTTCCTGTCTGCTTTATATTTATATTTACAGTATCAAGCTAACCTGTATATTACAGCACACATTCAACTACAGGTCTGGAAAAGCAATGAGGAATTCCTGTCTTAGAGGTTCAGTTCAGTCCTGTCTTCAAGAACATCTGACTACGTAAACCACACAAAGCAGCGTTAGATAGAAAGAGCAGCCTCCCAGGAAAATTTGAGAGAGTAATAGCACTGACTAAGCAGATGGCACCCTTTGCTCTGAATCAGTCCTAAAGCCATAGGCTATTATGGTGCAAGGGTGACAATGTCATCCTGGGTGACATTGTTCTAATGAGCTTAACAGCAGTGACAGCTGAAAATTACCAGTGCAATCTGTTGCTCAGTGCAAAACTGGAAGTTTAAGTGGACTTGTGTGTGTGCATGTTTAGTTTCTATATCATTTATCTCAAGAAATATTAACTAGGAGCCAAAAATATTCAGTGATTTAACAAAAAACAAAAATAAAAACAAATTCTGCAGAATCCACCTTCTTCAGCTTTTCCAATCTAGTAAAAAGGGCATGGTGACTACTTCTGTCATCAAGAGAAAGATTTTTATGTATTTGCATGTGCAGAAAATTGACGTGCCTGTCAATCAAGACACTTCTTGTGCATGCACAAAGACCTCGTTTAAGTACAAGGACATTTTTTCCATTATGTAGGATTTAGAACTTATCCTTAAATTCATTCCCATTTTTTTTTACAAGTGTAAGGGAAAATTCCAGTTTGCATTCATACCTTTGATCCCTGCACATACACAGGTGAAATCTCAATCAGGAAGGAAGTTATTTTAGATTTAAAAAAGATCATATACTTCCCTTTGACAGAGGGTATGTTGTATTTGCAATTGCCAAGTCTCTTGGTTTTAATGTACACCTAGTGTTCCCAAAATTCTAGCTCCTGGATTTATGGGATTATACTAAATGCTAAACTAAAGCATACCAACATGTATCGCATATGAAATTTCCCCTCTTTTGCATGATTCTGAGACCTAATGTATCACATGACACCAACACAATAAAATGTGATGGTTCTTCAACTTGGATTACTGCTGAGAAATAGCAGTAGCGTTGCAGGGTCTTGACTAGTCCAGCAGCACCACTTTCAGTCTGGAGGAAAGAGCAGGGTAACAGCTTTTGAAGCATACATTTTTGACTGAGATGATTTTGTCCTGAGAACACCTACACTAATCTGCAATTCCCCCACCCTTATCTCTCTTTTTTTCACTTTTGTGCCTTTTAATTTTTTTAAAGGTAGGAAAAACCATCATATTCCCAATTCAGAACTGAAAATAAAAATAACTTTTTACTGTTTAGAATTGCTTAACAAAATAAGAGGCTTTAACAGTTATCTTTCTCCAACAAAAAGCTCTCCAAAATTATTTAATACATTTGTTCTGCAAAAAAACCCTGCATTTCAATTTTTACTTAAATTACATCCTTGTTTTTGTTCTTTTCCTCTTCTACAACTTAACACATTTTCAGTCCTGGCATGAGTTCTGTTTTTGTTATAGGATTAAGCATACTGAGGTATCATCTCAAAACCCAAGACTTCAACATAGTACAATAGTAGGATTATGATAACGCTTTTCACTTTCTTGGCCCATTTATTCCATCAAAATTCACACAGTATTTTGTGTGCCTCTATATGCCTTCATCTCTTGAATCCATAAGTTGTTCTGATCTGGAAGCAGAACATAGCAGCTGCCAGAAAACATAGATTGTATGGAAGAGTAAAAACTTTGGTAAAAAATATATAACAAGAGACCAAATCTTAGGAAAGCTGTATTAACTCATGAGCATTTTGCACTTTTGATTGTATTCCGATCACCTCCTCTCCATCATGGCCATAGTTTTACATGCTGTTTTTAAATAGGTGCCTTATATCATTATAGATGATGCATTTTAGTAGTAGGTAAAGAGGTTGCCACAGAAATCAAATAATTAATCTGCATATTTGCCACATTCCCTGTAGGTAAAGCAAGGGGGGTTTTACAGGTTCTTCATTTTGTAGAAATATTTGTAAGAAATACTAGAAAGTGGAAAATGAGGGGGGAAAAAACACATTTGGTTAGCTTAACGAGGATTTCTGTTGTCAAGGAATTTTAACACAAACGACAGACCAAGGACTATTTGCTGAAGCCATCTGAATGTGAGATAGTTACAAACTTTTCACAAACAGTACACAAATAGAAAAAGAGTGAAATTTGGTGACATCTAAACACAAATTATACTGAATTATAGCACAGTTTAGGAATGGATATGATAGGAGAAATATACCCAAAGATGCCCACAGAAGAAACTGCAATTTGTTGGGGTACTATTTCTAGGGACCTGAGCAGATACAGATATTTCCTAGTGACTGTTCTGTTTTGTCTGCTTAGAATTACACCCTGTGAATATTCTAGCTGTCCCTGTGGTTCAGCAGTAAATCCACCGTCTTCTACACACCCTCCTATGTGCTCTTGAGAAAGTTTTCAACCAGTTAGCACACTTACTAAGAATGGGAGATATTCAGCATTTAATAAAACTCTGCCTGTAAGCTCTGCAAATCTGCCTTTTATGCACATCTGCCTTCTTCTTTGTTAGACATCAATTAGCATATTATCAGGAGCACCAAAGGAGAGCTCCGAGAATGTGGCTTTTTATAGCGTGTATATGTCACATTGCTGGACAGCTGACTTTGTTGGAGCTCCGTGTAGATAACGGAAAGACTTAATTCATGTACAGCAATATTCTATTTAGGTTATGATACAGACTTTATCATCGAAAGCCTAAGCACTTTTATGAACAAACTCATATTTCCCTTCCCCCAGAGGATTTATTCTTGTGCTGTGTATTCAAGGGTGTCAATAGATGAACACATAAATCAAATCAATTACATGGCTTAAAGTTTAAATCAAATCAAACAGAAATTTCCTGCTCTGAATTATCTCTATATATTGTACCACACTAAAAAAAAAAGCTCTCCCATTAGGTTCAGGAAACGGATGCTTTAGTTATCATTTAGTTATCATTCTCACACAAAGGGGTGACTCTCAGACCACATTAGCACCTACTTCTTTTGTAACAGGACAGTAAAGAATATGCAAGCCCTCTATCCAGCTAAAAAAAAAAAAAAATTAGTCTTTTCTTTCAAATTTCTTTTCTCCCCAAAGGTGAAGAATGATGTGCTGCCTTACAGGTAACTCTTTCAAGTTCACTCTAGCATGCTACCATGTTTCTGTATTGGAATGTTCCCATAGCATTATACTGAAATGCATTTGGAAATGTCAAACTCAGCATTAAGACTAGTCTGAGAGACTCATCTTCTCCTGCTATCTGTGGAAACCAATAGCCCCTGCTTCCCACTAGGTTGGCTTCTGTTCTGAATCACTCCCCACTCAAGCTTTCTTCTCTCTGTCTCACCATGTATGACAGAAGGGTCCTGAAAAGACTTGGGATTTAGGCCTACATCTGAGCTTATCCAGGCAGTTTGGGGCTTGTGTCTGGCTGGGCCAGGGGATGGAAGATGACTTGGCTGTTATTTTCCGTGCCTTTTGATCTACATTTGTGCCCCTCTGAGGAGCAGAATACATCGTTCCAAAGGATAATAGGATTTTCTCAGCTTTTTTGAGGAAAGTCTAGAGTTATTTTTAACTATTAATGATTTTTATTTTAACTACTAATGTTAAGTTTTTCTCATAGTCCAAGATTCTGCAGTACTGACAAAAAACAGAAGCTAAATCTTGTCCTGTGTCTTCTTTTTATACATTCACTCTTAAGCAGCATAAAACATCTGTACACTTTGTATGCACAACTGAGCAATAATTAATTCAAAGCACTTCACCTCCTCTTCTATTTCTGAACCAACTGTGAGTAATTTAGCATTCAAGTGTCTTTGGAAAATAAATCTGGCAATCGTTTTATGCAGAAACTGGTGCAAGTGTGGAATCTTTGAAAAGAGAGTTAATGCTGTGCCAGTGTCACTAAGGGGTGTGTGATCTGGGTCACTTCATTTTAGCTATTCTAGTGTTGTTCAGGAGCAGAAGCATGCAGTGAGCCAAGAATTAAAGAGGGGTAGAATATCTAACATTTGTCCACAAGTTTTATTGAAAACTGATGAAAAAGAAGGATTGAAGAGAGGGTCATTTCTTTGGCTAACAAATGTAAATGCAGAGAAGGTGTATGTTATACAATTCTCTAAGAGTGTTGACTTAGTACAGCATGGAATTCTGATTTAAAATTTCGTGATATCCAGTATCAACATAGCACACAGTCAGCAGATTAATAATTAGCTTAGTGACATATCTAAGCATGACTGGTTGATAAAGAATTTTCATCAAATGCAGCATCAGTATCCCCAGTGGGCTTCTGTAGAGGTTGTTAACAAGCCAGATGTTATACAACTCTTTATTGATTATCTACAAGAAACATGAACCTCTTTATGGCTATATTTTCAGATGACACAACGACAGGCAAAGCAAGAAATAATGACGAACAATTTGTATCTTACAGTAAGCTAGACACTGAAAGAATGGACTGTAGAAAATCTGAAGTCTATATAGATTGACAGAATATGCTTCAAAGACATTGGGATAACAGCTGTAGTGTTTACTCTTTAGATGTTCAATTTTGAAAAAAAAAGATAGCTAAATTAGCTACTTCTACTCAGGGAACCATGACTTCATATAATCTGCCTATTTTTGCAAGGAAGGCTGTAAAATATATAAGAACTGTAAAATTATTTAGATCAATCGGTTTCATTTCTGTTTATACCATACCATTGTTGTCTAACTACTCTTTCTGTCTGGCCTTGCTACTGCTTCTGAATGATTGTGGTTCTTAAAATTAAATTTGCTGTACAAATACTTACCACTTCAAATTTACTTTACCTTCCTTGAATAAAATAGAGTTTTAGAAGAGAGCAAAATTTAAGTTACACATAATGCCAAAGGCCCAACAGTTATTTAAATGCTTAAATGCTCTGCCCATATCTCCTATGGTCCCTTAAAATTATTTAATTCCACAATTTTTCCACCAAAAGTTCACTTAGTAAAAAAATTGGGTAAGCACTTTTCTTTTTTACTTTTTTTTCCCCTTTAATTTCCTGGAATGACTGTGACCTGAAAGGGATCATAACTAAAAGGAATTTGTTAAAAATTTGTGGAAAATACTGTTACTTCATTAAAAAAAAAATCTGTAACTTTTATTTTAAGTACTTCAGTACAATATTACATTGGATTTGTAGGAGAGGGAAATGAATTGCCTCTGTGTCGTTTCTTTTAGTGCTCTCCAGTGGTCCTGTAGTATTTATTGCAATTTACTGGTCTTTCAAGGACTGTAATGGAATTTAAAGCTCATCTGTATGGTTCAAATAAGCTGTTTGCTCTTCTTTCTGCTACTGGCTATATATTGCAGAAATAAATGGCAATTTTACTTTGCTATTTTTCATAGGGTCATAAGACTTAAGGTTAATGTGTGCTGTGATGACTTATTAATGAAAAATGTTCACAAATCTTGAAAGTTTCATAAATTTTAACACATATAATTTGTTCAAAAATTTCTACCAGAAAGCATGGTCGTTCTTTGTTCATTTTTCATCATTCATTTCTCTTTTAAAACCACCCATTCGTCCAATGAGGAAAAATACATTACAGCATTTGCCAAAAGTCACCAGTCACATGTTCATGACTAGATAAGAAGTTAAATTGCTCTATAACCCTATCAACCAATATTTTGGATGGGATAAAACCTTGCCAAATATTAGCTAGCAACTCAACTCACTTTGCAAATGATTCTACAAGAAAAAGAAGAGACTGGGTGTATCATACTGTTTATTTCAAGCAAATAATTAAAGTGATTAAAGAATTAAATAATTAATAATTAAAGTAATTAAAGAATTAGATGGTGGGTAGGTAAAAACAGGCACTAAATTTCATTACTACAGTCATGGGAGCTGTAACTCTTACAAAGCACAACTACTTAGTTTTTGCAATATGAAAGACCTAGCAGAACTGATAGTCATATGAATTATCTGTGTAAAACTATATACCCTAAATATGTTTTTCCTTTTTAATCAACACAGTCAGCAGTGACATTGCCTTAAAAGTGGAGAAATTTTTTCTCAGTTGTGTTCAACATTCCTGAAAACGTTTGCTTTCTAAGCTTTGCCCTTGCTGTTTTCTGAAACAAAATGTTAATAGACAGGCTTTGAAGGCTTCCTCTTGCCTTAAGGTTTTGACTAGGATCTTAAAGTGGAAGCTAAGAACTCCTAGGCCGGTATTCAATGTGAGATAATTTCAGATGCTCAGCTAGGTGCTTCTGTGACTCTCCACTTTTTTCTTATATATCTACTGTTGTTTGAAAACTGCTATAAGGCAGAAAATCATTCTTCATTTGCCTATGCAAATGCTGTGCTACCAGAATCTGATTATTTTATTTTGGGAATTTGGAGGCACATTTATTTTCAGTAGTGTCAGCCACACTGATTTTTGGATGGCCGGATAGTGTAGAACTTCCCTGAGAGCCAAACACTTAATGCATATCTGCTATTTATTCAGATCCATTTAAGGTACTTCTGAGCTAATGTTTCCTCCTTTCATTTAGTTGAAGCCTGTCCTGGCAGACCCCTTTGCACACACTAACAGTGGTGCATATGCATGAGTACATCTGTAAAGACCTGTAGATAACACACTTAAAATGGGTTAGCCTTTGTCCGCTTCCTCTCCTGTTAAAGTCAATGATGAATGCTTTTGAAAATATCCACCCAGTAGTTCAGTGTGGTTTGCATTCCTCTAATCGGCAAATGAACAATAAAGAAAAAGAACCTTTTGCTCTATCCACCTAATGCAGTTGTCTGGTCTTTTAAACCAAGTGGCAGAAGCCTCTGCTCTGTTGTTTAAGGGCCTAGGTGCAGTTGCCTGCAAATTACTTGTTATGAGGCTCATTAGTTACGTGGCTACTTTTCTGAGGTGAAGGCAAAATAAAACATACCTATTCAAACACATTAACTCAATTACATTCTTAGAGAATTGTACTTTGGCAGATGAAGTGTGGAAAAGTAGGTTTTGCAGAAGCTGAGCTCCTTGCTTTTGAACAAGCAAGACAGCTCTGAAATTGCCACACTAGAACTCTGCCGAGAAAAGTCACCTCGGGCAGCGTGGGAAACCACGGGCAGGCAAATTATCTTTGAGAATCAAGAGACCAACCAAATGGCATACTTTCCGACAGGCAGTAAGGAAGGTTTTGTAGATTACTACCAACTTCCAGATTTCTCACTGTCATAGAAATCTACTTAAATGTCTATACAATATATCACATTTCCTGATTATGAGACTTTTTAAAAGAATAAATTTATAGCAAAAAAAATTTACACAAAACCAGAACAATCAGGTACTAACAGAACTTTATCGTGCACAAATGCTATTACCCCTTTCCCACCACTCTTTACTACCTTTTAATCTTCACAGTTTCTTTCACTCTGCAATTGCATGCTTATGTGCAGTTTCGTTGAGCCTGGACACTATCAGGCCAACATGATTTTCCTGTGGGAGGTAATTGAGCTACATTAAGTTGGTATCTCCTTCATAGTGACTGAGATTTTGAATTCTACCCTCTATAGACAGCGTATGGTATACAGTACTAGAATTCTTTATTTAGAGAGGATTGCCAAAATTGTAGTAATAACGACTTCAGCAAGAGCTGTATTCCTTAAGATCCCAAGGAACTGGTCCACCTGATTAAAAACACTGCCAAAACATAACTCATACAACACTTTGTTTCTTACATATCTGCAGAAATTCTTTCTGCTATGTCATTTTTCTATATAATAAATACTTATGAATACATGAAATCAGAAGTTCCCATTTCATCATTAAGGGAATGGAGCATCTCCCTTACGAGGAAAGGCTAAGGGAGCTGGGTCGCTTCAGCTTGGAGAAGAGGAGACTGAGGGGTGACCTAATCAATGTTTATAAATATGTGAAGAGTGAGTGTCAGGAGGATGGAGCCAGGCTCTTCTCTGTGACATCCAGTAACAGGACAAGGGGCAATGGGTTCAAGCTGGAACATAGGAGGTTCCACTTGAGTACGAGAAAAAACTTCTTTACGGTGAGTGTGACAGAGCACTGGAACAGGCTGCCCAGAGAGGTTGTGGAGTCTCCTTCTCTGGAGACATTCAAAACCCACCTGGATGCGTTCCTGTGTGATCTGATCTAGGTGTTCCTGCTCTGGCAGGGGGATTGGACTAAATGATCTTTCGAGGTCCCTTCCAATCCCTAACATTCTGTGATTCTGTGATCAGGAAACTTATGCATAGAATTTATGTAAGTGGGCATATGCATATCCCTGCAAGATATTAAAAAATATAAAAGCAGACACATTTTTAAGAATAGACCCCCACAGAACAGAAAATATTAACTGGTCATGTTTTCTGCAGGTTTTAGTTACTCTTGGCACATGAGTTTAATAGTCTGTTCTTTGCTTCCTCTACAACTTTGTTGTGCCACATAAATGTGTCAAGGTGTGAGTCCCTGTGATTGTAATACTTAACCTTTTCCTCCTCAGTCTTCCCACTCATCTTTATCATAATAATGGTAGTATCCAAAGGAATGAAGTAGAAACTCATAGTCTAAAAAAACATGTGATAACTTACAGCTTGGCACTTCAGCACCCGCATTCTGCAGCACTAGCAGATGGATTCATTTACCAAAATCATATTTGGTTTCAGTTCTCTGCCTGTCTGTCAGAACATATTCAGCTTCATGGAAAGTGAAGCCTGCATAATGTATTTTTTTCATGCAACCTGAAAGAAAGGGCACTTACCATTCTCCCACTGAAATCCAGCTGTTTTTTCCCAACTAACAACCACAATGATGTGGGATATTATATAGCACCACCCCTTCTTGTCCAGCTTACTTGTGGCTTACCTGTCAAAGAAAAATGGCTGCTACAGTTACTGGGAGACGTCCTCCATTTAACCCTCCTCCCAACTAGTCTTACACACTTCCGAGTCTGGAAGGGCGGCACAGAGTTCACACAGTCTGCAGGCTCTCTGGAAGGTAACAAAGTGGATCAAAAGCAATGTCACGAGGTTAGCAAACTGCGTAGAAGTCTCTCTTTCAGAAACATGTCCTTCCACTGCACCATTCTCTGTTATCTGAGTATAATCTATGCAATTACAGTTACTGATACAACCCTTATTTGCTGCCTATTGTGGACATTCTGGAAGATAACTCAATAGTTTTACACCATTAAAAATTTATTTTTCAGCTTCAGAGTATTTCACCATGTCTCTGTACCCTAAATAGTTTGAGCCTGAGGTTTTGTCAGAAGTCTTACCAGATTGCATTTGTTATCTTCCCTTTATTTGCTATGATCAGATCAACAGGAGAAGAATACACAGTTTATCTCAAAGAATATCTGTGAAGCACAAAAGAAAAAAAAGTGAAAAGTGGTGTTCACAGTAACATTATAAAAGGAACAAGGAAGATGATAATGGATAGTAAATCTCTAAAGTACATTAACATTGAGCCAAGAAATGTGGAAAATAAGCATAAAGCGATAATATTCTCAATATATTGCAAGTTTATGATCCAGCTGGTATAACAGAGACTTGATGGGATAATCCATATGACTGGAAAATTAATACAAAGTTAAAAAGCTTGTTCAAGAAATGCAGGCAGGGGAATAAAGGATTATGATCACTAATGCATACATTTACTCTAGGTCAACACTTTAAATGAAGATATCTCTTCTGAAAAGCTGAGCAATGATGAAAATATAAAAAACTGTGGATGGTATCATTATGTAGGTCTAACATAAACCAGCAAACCAGGATCATATGGATAAAGGAATGAGCAGATTCATCCAGAGAACAAAGGCCAATGCTAATGAGGGGTATTAGCTGTGCAGACAATTCCAGGAACAGAGATTAATTCAGTCTGTCCAGCAGTTCTTAGAATCCATTGACAGCAATTGATTTAGAGGTAGAAAAGAAAATGTTCTGTATGTTTTACTCAAACTGGAAAGAATGAACTGGCTGAGAATACCGTTCTTAGAAGGCAGCTCAGAGCAGCAATGAAATGACAATATTTCTGATTTTTAAAAAGAAATAAATAAAAATTTAAAAATGTCATAGCCTTCAGGAAAATGGACTTTACTAAACCACATGACTAGTAGATGGCTTTCATAAGGAGCTTGCTCTGACAAAAAAAGAGTTAAGGAAAGCTGGATGGTCTGCAAAGAAAAAAATACTGAGGCCACAGCTGGATGATAAATTTCCCTCACTGCAAATGAGACACTGAAATCACAACACAAGCCCCTGAAAAAAATTACAAGTTCTTTATTGGCTTGAGCACAAGAGAGAAACATGCACTGAAAACTAGATGAGGTTACAAAGGAAGAGTACAAAACTGTAGCAGAAGCATGTAGGGGCAAATTTGGAAGGGTCAAAAAAGAACAACGTTATTGTCAAGGAACAGTAAAAGTAACAAGAAATCCTTCCTATAAGCACATTAGTATTAAGAGGGAGACCTAGGAAAGGATTGTTTCACTTACTCCACAGATAGATTTTAACTACTATTTTACTCCCATGTATGATTGTAACAAGGTGTCTATCACTATATGCATGATAAAAGGGAGCATCTCAAACTCAGGCATGCAGAGGAACAGTTTAGATAGTAGTTACATACACTAGAAATTTTCGTATCAATTGGGCCAAAAATGATTGCAAATAATTCTTAGGGAGATCTCTAAACAATCACCAACTATCTGGAAAATCTTGAAGGATGTGCGGACTCTCAGAACCCTAGAAATTGGCAAACTCAGTTGATCTGGGCTTTTTAAAAGGTAAAAAGTAGGAGGTCAGAGGTTTATAGATCAGTCAACTCAATTCTGACTCTCAGGAAATTTTTCAGAAAAAAGCTAAAACCTTCTGAGTATATAATTGCTAATAAGCAAAGGGTTAAACAACAATGTGGATTTGTCAGGAATAAAAGATGTGCAGGGAATATAATTTTCTTTCGAAAGCATAAAGCTAAATTCCCGCTATTTAAGAAACGCTATATAGGATAATCCCCTGCAATCTTTTGTAGCCTTTTGGTACCATGATTCAGAGCAGTTTGTCTATTTTCTTCAATAGAAAACTCAGTTTCTTGGCAAAGTGGTGTAAAGAGGGCAAACAACAAGGAGGGAAATGCCTGTCTAACTGTCTTAAAAGTCAGATTGTAGAATCACAGACTGGTTTGGGTTGTAAGGGACCTTAAAAATCGTCTAGTTCCAACCCCCCTGCCATGGGCAGGGACACCCTCCACTAGACCAGGTTGCTCAAAGCCTCATCCAGCCTGGCCTTGAACACCTCCAGGGATGGGGCACCCACAGCTTCTTCAGGGAACTTCTTTCAGTGCCTCACCACCCTCACAGCAAAAAAAATGCTTCCTAATATCTGATCCAAATCTCCCCTCTTTCAGCTTAAAATCGTTACCACTTGTCCTATCGCTGTGCTCCCTGATAAAAAGCCCCTCCCCATCTTTCTTGTGGGCCCCCTTCAAGTACTGGAAGCCTGCTATTAGGTCTCCCCAGAGCCTTCTCTTCTCTTGGCTAATCAATACCAACTTTTTTGTAATAACTATAAGAATTTTGGAAATTATCGTTGCAGGTTAATAAAATGGTCTGTATATTAACATTTTTGAAAGTTGTGAATGGTAGCTCACTCAGTTATTCTTTATAGAGGTTGTTATATATCTTTAGTTCTCCCTAATTCTGTCAATGCAACCTTTAACCCTCTGTACTTTTCCCAGTTGCACTCTTCAGTGTGGAGAATGGAAGACCAGAAATGCATATAAGGTACTTAAGATTCAGTTCTACCACAGGGCTATTCAGTAGCATAATTATGCTCTTTATTTTGTTTAGTTTTCCTCTATTTCATATCTTAATTGTTTCTTAACCTGTTTATGGAGTTCTTAAACTGATGTTTCTGGAGAACTATCTATTAAAATCCCAAGCCCCTATTGCTGAGTAATAGCAGTTAACTCTGAGACCGATGCTTGAAATGTTGTCAGGATTTTTTTTACTTATAACATCACTTTATATACTTACATTGATTTTCATTTGTTATTTATAGTCTTTTTTTATTCAGTAGCTAAGATACATCTGCCTTTCTTCACAGCGCATATCTTTGCTACCCTGGATAGTAATTCCTGAATAATTTATAGTCAGCAGATACTGTCATCTCAGCAGATATTAACTCCTTAATATCATTTAAGTACGTGTTGAACATCAGCTTTTCCAGAGAGATATCTTTCGGATTCCTCTATTGAGCTCTCACTAATATGAAAGACAACCTATTACTAATTTTTGGTGAGAAATCTGTACGAACAGAAGTGGTAAAATAAAGTATTTCATTATTTATTTTTACCTGATTCAGAAACAAGCATGTGCCTTGTTTCTTGCAGGGTATGTTACCATATGACATGTCTACCAAATGAAAATATCTTAAGCTTTTGGGAAAAAAGTCTGGAAAGCATCATTGTGTTTAACTAGCCTTTGAGAAAAACAAATCCCATTCTTCATGGCTGTTGAAATATAACCTTAGATGTAATAGTGGCAGTGTGTTCATTCTTATGGTAGGGTTACTCCTACAAAAATTAAGTTACATCTTTACCATGAGCTGAGTTACTAAGCATACACAAGCCAATGAATGCTGCAGCAACCTTAAGCTATCTGAATGCCTAACAGTATATTTAGCCAGCCAGGAATTTTAGTTTCTGCTGCAACCTTAAGTATGGATGAACAAGTGGAGAGAATTTAAATACATCTCTCCACAATAGGCAAACCTGATGGTAGCAAATCTATCAGTGAAAATCAGGACATTTTCAATCTAAGAGCATGGCTTAATTCTATAGGTAAAAGTTCTGAGCCATGGAAAAAAAATCACACGTAACAAAACTCAGCAGAGGTATACCAGTATGAAATGAATGAATGTCAAAAAAAAGTCACATCTAAACCAGGCTGTAGCCAAAACAGAGATATGCGACACCTATTAATCCAAAATGTATTAAACAAGATACAATTAATATCAACTTGCCATGAACCAAAATCTAAATGAAGAAAATAGTGTAACTATTGACAGTAGACAGTATTTAGTAACACTGTGGTGGCACTATCGGACACAATGTATAAGCACTTTACTGAGTATGTGAGCAATGTGATCACCAAAGGGACAGGGATGGGTGAAGTTGCACTGGGAGTCACCCAAGTAACAAAAAGTTGCCGGAGAGGGGATAAGCGACTGCTAAATAAGCAGAACATCCTCCGGAATACACAAGGATGTCTGACAGGGCAAAAGAAAACATGCAAGCAGAAGCAAGAGCAGAGGAGAACCCCTTATTTGTGAAGGGGCTATAGCATTAAAATGTCAGGGAAGGAAAAAGATAAAAGAAGGCAATTCAACTTCAGTTTTGACGAGTCTCATAGATGAACTCTCACACTGCGCTGATCACCTTCCTCTTCAACTAGGAGCCACCAATGCTAACTGCACAGCATCAGCCCCATGGCACTGGATACTTATAGATAATTTAGAAAAGAAGACTTAACAGTTTTGTAAACATAGTGATGAGCAATATTGTGTGAGATTTAACTATCAGCACAAAGTGTATTGTTAAAGAGGAAATTTTGTAAATTGTAGTCTTAAAGTTTAAAATTGACCTGACTTGTCAGTCTTTCAAACTTTCCTGTCACAGTTACTTCTGATTCTCTGAATATATAGATAGATATGGATACACATACATATATTTATGCATTTTCAATAAAATCGAGCTACTCCCTATTCATGCACATTATTAAGGAAAGAGGATAGTATCTGTTAATGTTGTTTATATCAGAATATGTTTCAATGTTTATTTCTCTCCGTTTATATCTGTGTCATTTTTGTAAGTGCCTCACCACAGTTTGCTGCTCCACAGTGTAGAAAAAAAGTTTGTGCCACTTTGCAAACACACAGGAAAGCATCAAGTTTGCTTCCATCTCCATCTGAACTATCAGTTCCAGTCTGTGCTCATCATTACCCCAGAAGCTGTGACTGATGGGCTGGGTTGGTGTTTGGAAGAAAGGTTGTAGTGAAACCAGGCAGCTTGATATAAAGGGTGGAAATTCTTCACATGGCAATTTCTCAGATGGTCAGGTCTGCCCATTCTCCCTGAAGATAGCTGGAGGAAAACAAACAAAGAAACAAACAAAACCACAAACACACAAAAAATCCCAAAAAACAAACATCAAAACCAACCAAACAAAAAACTCCCAAACCAAAAAAAAACCTTCAAGAATCCACTTCATGTACAACTCCAGCCCCATCAAAGGGCAATACCTCCTGTCAGGCTATCACATTCTGTTGCATTAGCTTGCCACTGACAGAGGAGCTCAGCAGCAACATACAAACTGTACCTGCTGTGTCTGTTTATTTTCCTTTTTGTTTGAACAATGAAGAGATATACATTACATCAAGTCTTGAGTTTGTAGTGTTGCTAAATCACACTTGAGGGAACAATGAAAACAGTGCCTTTTTAATAACTATATGTTGATATTTCAAGTCTAATTGCTTCCAATGGGATTCTAAATGCATCCCATAGAGAGGAGGGAGTATGTAAGTCACAAAAGGTAGAAAACATTTGAGTGATGCATATATTTCTCATGAGGCATGGATAAAACTCCAAAGCAACAGTTCTTTTTGTCATTTTGCTACCTACTGCTGTTGTCAAATGGATGAGGGAATGAGAGGAACGAGGGACAAGCCCAAGGAGCAAATGGCCACTAGGAATTAACATAATACTAATCAAAGCATAAAGGAGATTTATATTTCCTAACCACTTGATAAATATCATAGATAGACATATACGGACAGAAAGGATAATAAATCCCACAATTCTTACAGGAACACATCTTCCTTATACTGATTCAATTTCCTGATTTTTTATTTTTTTTATTTATGAACACCTACTTATAAACTCTCAGGTTCTATGTCTACGCACTACAATGCTATGTCGGAGGCTTCAGCAAATGCACTGAGTCCCAGGAGTCTGGTCTTATTTCAAGGCTAATGCATTCAGTATTTTGACTGTTTAATGTCATTTGTGTTTCTTTCTATCATAGTTTGTGAAAACTTTGCTGATTTCCCCATTTCTAAGATAATTGAGATGACCTGAATCTTACACATTTCCCCACAAAAGCAGTAAATATAAGTCCCTCACCACTCCTTGGCCCCAGCAGCTATACAAAACAGGCTTGTATTGGAAGACATATATTGGAGTTAGGAGGACCTGAATCTCTAAGTGAAGCCAAATATTTCTGGAGAGCTTAAGTAACTGCAAGTTTTCAGGTTCTGAAAAAAAATGTCCGTAAACAGAATAATTAAGTAGGCAATATTTATCTCATTCTGCAACTCTCAATCACAAACTTCTCTCATTCACTTGCAAAAGGATCACTAAAAAGAAAGCTAGTTTCTTTACCTCTGGATCACAGAGGTAGACAGCATTTTCATAGGTTTAGTATTTTAAAGGGAAAGCAATTCACATCAATTTTTAATTCATTCAGGATAGCCTACTTTGACCATATAAAGATAAGCCAGATTTTAGTGTCCCAGCTGTGGCAGAAGTCTCTTTTCTCCAAGGGAAAACACCTGGTTACAGGCAGTGAGGTTGACTGCCAGACAGCTTGGGCTACATAGGGCTGAAATATTTACCATAATTGAGTTCACCTGTGAACTAAGGCCAGGAACAAAGGTGATGCACTCTTGGTATCCTGTATAAGTGTGCTGGGCCCTTGCACAGTCATTTTAAAGCTTGGCTCTCATATTTCTAGAAAGACAACCTTGCTGCAGGTAGAAATACTCAGGTATTGTGAGTGTGAAGTTTATTCTAATTCTGAGATCCTCCATGAAAGAAGCTAAATGCTAAAGATATGCAACTTTTATCATACAAATTTGCTGCCTTTCTGAGGCAGAGGGAAGGTTAGAAAAGGAAGAAAACTATACATTGTACACAGAAAGCTATAATACCTACATTTCCAGCTTTGAGGATTCCTTTTTCCTTATCTTTTTTCAATAATTTGAGAGTATCCTAGGACTATAAAAGGTAGTCCTAAGTCTTTACTTCTCACTGTTTTCATTCTTTTCCTCACTTAACATGGGCCATTTGCCAGACTGAATTAATGAGCACAGGGCCAGAAACTAAGCTTCTTCACCAGGAGGTTTTGTTCTCAAGACCTCTCAAACCAAGTAACACAGACTTTCTTTGTTGAGTAAATATATAGTCTGGTACCCCATTTATCTTCATTTGGTAGCATTCAATTCTAGCAAAGGAATACAGCATGATGCTAATCAGTAAGAATGATGCTACCATTATGTTGTTCCAGTGGCTACAAGATAATTATGTTTAGTGATAGACACATTCAAAATAACATTAATTATGTTATTAATGATTTTAATTAACTTCAAATGCTTCTATGTTTTCCAATAAGTTCCCTATATCTAGGAATAAATCTGCACACATTTTCCAACTCAGTCTCTTCCTGCTGTTTGTTTACTGCAAAGATTTAGCCTGAGCTCTGAAAAGGCACCTCTGGAAGTTAGCATGAGTTTCTTTAAATTAACTATTTGATTCTAGCTTCCTATTTCTTTCTTTTTTCTATATAAGAGTAAAAATTTAATAACAAAGTAATTATATGCATTTATTCCAGTATGTTTCACCATATGTCTTGCATGAAGTCAGCCTTGAACTGAGTTCTTTAACCATGAGCAGAGAATGAAGCTAAATGCTGCCTCTCTAATAACTTTGAAAAGTCATTTAACGGTCTTGGAGAGATTTTTTTTTTCCTAGTGTTGCAAGAATTGGGCTTAAACTATTGTAGTCTTACTGGTTTATTTGCCTTTTGGGAAAGAAACCAGAGACAAATTTTCTTCTTGTCTCCTCACTACTTCTCATTTAACAGTAGTTTTCTTTCTGAGCAGAGATTTGTTTTGATGAAAGCAGCTCTGCTGACAGTACTGTGGAGGTTTTTTATTGATACACAAAGGAGAACGGAGCTCCTAGGTAGTCCAAGCTCCTTTAAAGTATATGCTTCAGACATGAGATCCTTGCAGAAAGAGAAAAGCCTTATTGCTATGTCTTCTGATTATGGTTTCTCTTGTAGAAACTATCTCAAAACAAAGATTATTTGGGAGCAATTAAGGAGATTTTTAAGTCACTGTGGTAATCATGATAGACGAAGTGTTTTAGCAGCATTTCAGTCAGACCTGTCAAAATATACAAACAGTTGAGTTTAATGTTCCTTAAGACCAGCTCTAAGCTGAATTAAATTCAGTAACCTGAATTATAAAGACTTTGTTTTCTGCTGCTACTCATCGTCTCTTTTTTAACTAATAAGCTACAAAAAAGGATTAGTTCTGATGTTTTATGTGACCTCAGGACTCAATGAAGATGGATATACCTTGTTTGAAACTGATAGGGCATGGAGGTCAGTTGCAGGATGGTACTGACTTTAATAGAGGTCTTATGCACTGCTATTTCATTTCTACACAGTGAAAAGGAAGAGCTAAATACCTGAGGTTAAAAAAAAGATCCAGCACCCTCTGTAAAAAGTAATTGAAGTTTAATATATTAGAGAACATGGATATAACATCATTTTGGTCTTTCCACCCCTACCCCTGATTTTTCAGGACTTTAGAAAAGTGCCTGTCAGTGCACAGAATCCAAGATCTAGAACTTTATCCCACCTAAAATACTTAATTGTTTATATGGATTCACACGACATCAGTAGCAAAGATGAAGTGTACATGCATTCCAAAGTAGACTAAAGCTGATGGTGAGAGATGCCAGAGACATGCTTGCTGTAGGGAGGAAGAATGCTCTGGAAAAGCTCTGGACCACACTGAATAGTTATTTTAATTGTGCGGGCAGTCACAAAGCTCAGCACAAAGAAAGAGCCACCTGGAACCCTGATTCACAAACCAGAAAAGTTCTGAAATCTAGATTAAGCCTAAACCAGTGACTAGTTTATCAATCCCAGTTAGGCTTAGGAGTGTAACTATATCACAAGCTGCTTTCTGATCACAAGCTGCTTGAGGAAGCAAGACTTTCAAGTGAGTTTTAAAATCACCATCTGCAGTATTCACAAGATATAAGCACATCCTACAGGAGACAGAGCTTTGTAGGCCCAAATGTGGGATAGCGTACATAATTTGGGATAGGATGGTTTTACACCAAATCCATTGAAAGGAGAAAAGTTAGGTTCATTTAGGTGTCATGCTAAAGCTCCCCAAAATAATTTCTGTTCCTCTAGGGAACAATTTCCAAAAAAAGCAGTGATTTCAGACTAGACAAGACAAAATAGTGGCAATTATCCCACAAGTGACAGAACTGCACTGGCAGGGACCTGAACCATATTTTGTCTTTTTTTGAAATGTGCATGAAGTTACAGTGATAAAGAAAAGTTCAGCACACAGGATGTCGCACAAGCCAAATGAGGTTTCTTTCTTCACCGTTGTTGTTCTAACAAACTACAAAGCCAGGCTTTACTCAGGTTCAGGGTCTAGTCTCTCTTTTGGAAGATAGAAGCTCTTAAGATAAGGAGCTGCTTCCTTTTTTTATGTGTGTGTAAGCGATCAGAGAATGTGGCTGAAGGAATGTAAATTAAACCTAAACTGACATCTAAAAGCAGTTCAATGATCACAAGTACAAAGGCACTAGAACTTGGCTTTTATCCCAAAACTCAAGTAAGCTAACACTTTCTCCTTGTGTCTAACTAAATGTGAAAACCTTACAAGTACACCTGCCTCACATCACCTTGATCATTTTGGATGTGAGATAAACTTAAGTGTTCTTTCACACTCAGTCCAGGGTCAAATCAATGTTTTAGAGATGCCTTTCTTTTCCCAGCAGAACAATTCAACAAGCCTTAGAAAGAAGTCCTTGACTTCTTATTTTAGTCCTCCTAAATATGTAGGAGAGAATTGCATGAGAAATCCTGAAAGAAAAATATGACATGAAAGATAACATTTTTGAGTATTTTGTGGTGATAATCTTTCGTGCTCCAGCAGAACATTACTTTTTACACTGTGTACAGCTAACACAGCTGTGTTAGGGAAGCTTAAAACAATATTACTTGCATTAGTGGCTCTTCTCTCTCATTGCTTTTCATATCCACTCCTCATGTCTTCTCTTAAATCAGGTTCTGATTCTTCAGCTTGCCCCCTGCAAACAGATCTCTGCATGGAATTCCACTGAAATTAGTGAATTCACTTATATAAAATGAAGGGGCAAGGTCTGGGATCTTCCACTGCCGTGTTTTTAGATAGGTCTGTACAAGGCCATGCAGTGGAACTGAGGACATTAATTTTACAGTAGCATAAATAGTGAGTAATAACAAGAAAAGGAACATATGTTAAAATCCTCCTTTAACAATGTTGGCTGGATATTTGTATGTTGCAGCATAGCCATGATAACTGATGAAATCCGTGCTTGTTTTTCTCTCCAGTAAATTAATTCCTAGATATTCATGAGTTTAGCATTGCACTTTAGCACACAGAACAGAAACAGAAGAGTTTGTAAATCCATCCTGACACGTGTTCAATATTATTTTAATGTGTCCATTAAAGCTATCCACCTCATTATGTCAGATTTTAGAAACTGCAGTTTTACTTCTGTGTTATAAAAGAAACACTTCGGTGCTTTTGTCTGGAAGACTTTCTCTGCTGTTCTAGTTTGACAGCATATATTAAAGTGAGAGACTCAAATCAGCGACCATCAGTAATTTCCTGGTTTCAGTGACTCTGGATTTTATTTTCATGTAAGAAAACTCTGTATATTTCCCATAGACTTGACAGTATACTTCAGTGTTCTACACATCTACTGTCTACACATCTCCCAGGACTCCCTAAGAGCTCTATCAAATATTCTAACCTCCAGCCACAAATGGTGGTTCGTGACCCAGCTACCTCTGTTTCCTCTTAAACAAGATTCCTCTGCTAAGCCCATACAACTTTGATGGCAGAATCCACTGCTGATCTAACCCTGGGGAACTGTAAAAGGTTATTTCCTGAATATGGCAAATAACATTTTTCACCTTTTTTTTTAGTAGTCCAAGCAAAATCTAAGCATAGATCCTTATTGAGTTACTAGCCCAGTTCCTTTGCCTCTGGTTCCTGCAAAACTTTACCCTCCAGGTTCCAGGGCCTTTTCTTCACCTGTCCCTGATTAAGGTCTATACTAGTCTTCTTTGTTAGACTTAGTGCATGGTTTCATTTAAGCTGGCCCATCTTGTTACATTCTACACAGTTTGATTAAAGATATCCATATCACAAAGGGACCACCTTTCATTGCATCTTTCAAATCATCAGTGTCTCCACTGTCTGTCCATCCCTAGGATATTCACCACTCACAATTAGAAGCCCTACTGTTTCTTCATCAAAATATATGTTTGAAAAGGACATTACTTACAAGATGTCTCCCCACAGCTTTTGGCTAACAAACAACAGGCTCTCAGCTGAGATCAAATTGACAGGGTTGGAACCTAGATAATAAATGTTTAATTGTTGTAAGCAATGATGGTATTTAACAATTGTGATCTCACTGGGAAGAGTTTCCAAGAAGAATCATTTGTGCTTCATTACAATGTGTGAGTGATGATACTAATAAAGGTTCACATGAGGAACTCCACAATTCCCAGCCTGCTTCTCCCAACAAATATTAATTATTGTTCCACAAAACGCTGAAGCTGAGAAGCCAGTGAGCAAGAGTTTGAGTTGTGCTTGGCAGGATTAACCACTCACTGTAGTATAAAAGATAATGAAGAAAATCAGGTGTTACTACCTACAGTCAGGAAATCAAAACCAACCTAAACAAACTTGTTTCTGGAGGTGAAGAAAGTAGCAAGCTTAGGAAATTTATTGTCTTTACAATGGATAACTTTAGACTTCGTTCTTCCCTTTTCTTTTTTTCCAGCTGAGCAGACATGTGTTTAATGCTGCTTTCTCTCCCATCATGTGGGAGAATAAACATATGAGCCCATTCAATGTGAGATGTAGTCTGGAAATTAAAGCCTTCTGTTGTGAGTCCTGAAGGGTGAGAAAGGAGCCAAATGGGACCAGAGCAGACCTAAACTTACTTCAAAGACTGATTCAAATGTCCTGTTGAGTAAAGTAGAAGCTACCTGTTTTCTTTTCTGACTCTAAGTAAATTTGGCTTTCTGGATAGGTAGCAGCACAGGGCTACCTAAAACATTATAGGTATGGTGCCTTAAAAAAATGTAGCAGAGAGATTCTTAATGCACTATTGATTTGTTATTTTTGAAATATTTGGCTGCTTCTCTGCATATTTTTGAACTCCTTTGTGGAAAAAGGCTGATGTGATACCCTCTGCCAAAGCATTTAAAATGAGAATGAAATATATTAGCCTGCAGGATTTCAGCTCAAAGATTAAAAGTGAAAGACCTGTTGACCTGACTGGGTAAAGCTGTTCTGTGGCATTTACAGAAACAGGATGGTCTAGGCTCCTACAACTGCAAAAAATAACTGACATTCAAGAGTGAACAGGGGCTGGAGAAATAGAAAAAGGCTGTAAGATTGCTGTCAAATTTATATTCACAATGAAACTATGATGCTAATTGGATCTGGTTCTTTCATTCAGCCCAGTGTAAAAATGGACATTTCTGTCATTTGAAGACTGCTCAATCTAAAGGAGGGTCTGCTTCAGACATTAAATGAGTGTGAAAAAGATGAGACAGGACACTGTTCTTCACAGAGTACGGGTTAGGGGAAGTAGGCAATGGAGAAGATGCTCTGAACAAAAATGGACAACCCACATGCCACAGGTTGGTTAAATCAAATTCTATGAGATCTAGTACCAAAAATAAAGCACATTTTTCTGACCAGTACATGAGCCAGGCTGTAGTGTGGAAAACAGCATTCGCACCCAGAGGAGCTTTTTAAGATGTCATAAAATATCTGTTCGTTGCAGAAGGAAGCCATTTCATGCGTTCTAAACACATGCAACATGTTGGCCATTTTAAAATCATGCACCTCATTGTAAGCTGTGGGGAGAGACATTTAGGAACTCACCAGGCACACACAAGAGCCAGAAACCTGACAAGAGGACTATCTGGAAACTATGTTTAAGCCCATATCCTTCTTTCTAAAAAGAGCAAAATATAAAGCAGATCATACTGAGAAAATCTTGTGGAGATGTTTATGGATTTTGCTGAGAAATGTGAAAGAAAGGGAAATAGTAAATGAAGGTGAACTCACCAGCTCACAGGGGTTCTCAAAAAGAACTTTGTTTTATTGCAGAGGACAGGGGTACAAGAATGATAATCTTCTGCATTGGTAAAAGTGTATGTATTAACATTAATATGATAGCTTGTGCTTTATATCAAAATGTACTTTTATACAATGGATGGCTTGTCCTTTGCATTGGAGAAACACTGAAAAGAAAGGAGGAAAAATAATTATCCCAGAATGAGTGAAAAATGTGTAATTTCACAGCTCACGGAGAAAGATGCTCAAAGAGAAAGCTGATTTTTTTTTTTAATGAACTAAGTAATTACGATGATGAGAAAAACCCGCATTCAGGGCTTAAATTTTGTAGACCACACGGGCTCGTGTGTAATGCATGTGTCTTTTCTGACCAGAGTAAATCCTTCCTACTCCTCTTCTTACTACTCTTATACAACATTTGTCTATTTACCAGGCTAGCATCCGTCATGTGCTTTGTAGGCACATCCAGGTCATTTTGCAGTTCCTGTTCTGTTTATCATATACATTAAGGGTGAACTAAATCTGCTAACTCCAGAAAAGGAAGGAATTCCAATCTCTGAATCCAAACCTACCTTGACTGCTTTTAATTCAGGACTAGATCTTGATTTTATTTTTTTTTATAGTTGTATTTTCACAGGTAAAATTGCATGCAAGTTTATACATATAAAAATTATTCTTAAGTGAATTTCTTTGTCTGAGTTATGTCACTGCAAAAATATAATGGGTCAGACTCAATAAAACAGTGTTCTGTGTAGATCTTTACATTTTTCAAATCACTATACAAGAAATAGACAATTATCCAAATTTGCTGAAATTGATAGATGAGGGGGATGTAATAGATGTATTGCAATATATTGTCAAGACCACAGAAGACTGACATTTGTTACAGTGGCTCATGAAATCTTGCAGAAGAGATTAATTTCAATTGCTCTGGTTTAGAAACACTTTCATATGAATTGGAAACTGGCAGAAGGGCCATAAACAAAGGTCAGTAAAATGCAGATAAACAGCAGTTCATTACCATGAGCGGGTCTGGCAATTACTGTATTGATTACTACTAGCCTTGTTCTCATTTAGCACCTTCATCAGCACAGGGAAAGCAAGGCCAGGCATTTGCTGTATTTGTTTTCATTATTAAGTTAACTTATTTGGACTCTTTTCATGACCCTGTTGCATTTGTTTCCTGCAAATATTCCAGGAAATTAGTTTACTGGAAGAAATCTTCATGCAAATAGAGAATTTTACATGAAGATAGAGGCTTACAGAATACAAATCAGAATTAAAAAAAATTGAGGATTTGCACCAAGAAACAAGTTCTAAAATCAGTGTTAATCCAGTTAAAATAAAAAATAATCTAACCTCTGAAAATAGCTTTTCAAATAATTTACCAAATAGCTCAAAGGGAAGGAATTACATCTTTGAGCAGTTTAGTTCTCCTCAAAGAACCTAGAACAATAATTGCTGGAAAATGACATCTGATAAAATATTTTCCTACTTGTTCCAAACAATGTATTTTGGAGTTCTGCTAGGTCATTCCCATTCACATGAAAAAAACAGAGAACAAGTCAAAGATATTGCTTAGTACACGCCTGTTTCTTTACTTACACTCCTACGCTTCCAAACTTAAAGAGTAAGAACACAAAATTTAGTTCCTCACATCTTCTAAGTCTGCTCTTTAATGAGTTGAGGCAGAAATTACATCTATTCCTCCACAAGGACATACTTTTATTTGTCTTTAATTTCTGGTACTTTCATGACTTACTAATATACCCCTTTGTCATATTACTTTTCAAACATTAAAAACCACCAAGTCTGGACATTGACTTGTTACTTTGGATGGTGCCTTACAGCTTCTTCCTCTATCTCATTCCTTAAGTAGTTTAATTGCTCCTCCAAAGATCCTGAAAGAAAGCTACCTTGCACATTTGTCAGCTCTAACCAGGTTTGTAACTGTGAATAAGTCAAAGACACACTCTATGACAGTCATTAACAACTCCCAGAACAATGTTGTGTTCATGAACAGAGAAAAAGATTAAAATCCTCCAATAAATTATTCACTTCAAATTATTCTCCCAGATCTCAGTTCCACCAGTGACCAAATAATCTAAGACTTTTTTCTAAATCAATCACCGTAGTATTTAAGAACTACATCAAATGACAATAATGGCCAAAATAAT
This sequence comes from Pterocles orientalis, assembly GCA_011057875.1. Taxonomy (NCBI): domain Eukaryota; kingdom Metazoa; phylum Chordata; class Aves; order Pterocliformes; family Pteroclidae; genus Pterocles; species Pterocles orientalis. The sequence continues at coordinate 364,180 of WKFP01014315.1, read as the reverse complement.
TTAAGAACAAGTTGTGCCACATTGAATCCTACCTAGCTGAATATAACAGCTTGGGTTCATCCCCTTTCACTTCCATTTCATAGCTGAAATACATCAGGAGCCTGGGCACTGTCTATAATTAATGGGGGATGGAATAACAATTCCAGATTATTTAGCCTACCATCTGAGTCTCCCCAAAAATGTTCCATAAAGCTTCCTTATCAGCCTAAAGTATCCACATTTCCTTGCGTTATGAAGGCTCTTCATCCCTCAGTAACATCACAGAATCACAGAATGTTAGGTATTGGAAGGGACCTCGAAAGATCATCTAGTCCAATCCCCCTGCCGGAGCAGGAACACCTAGATCAGATCACACAGGAACGCATCCAGGCGGGCTTTGAATGTCTCCAGAGTAGGAGACTCCACAACCTCTCTGAGCAGCTTGTTCCAGTGCTCTGTCACCCTCACCACGAAGAAGCTTTTTCTCATATTCAAGTGGAACCTCCTATGTTCCAGCTTGAACCCATTGCCCCTTGTCCTATCACTGGATGTCACAGAGAAGAGCCTGGATCCATCCTCCTGACACTCACCCTTCACATATTTATAAACGTTAATTAGGTCACCCCTCAGCTCAGTCTCCTTTTTTCCAAGCTAAAGAGACCCAGCTCCCTCAGCCTTTCCTTGTAAGGGAGATGCTCCATTCCCTTAATCATCTTCGTGGCTCTGCGCTGGACTCTCTCCAGCAGTTCTCTGTCCCTCTTGAACTGAGGGGCCCAGAACTGGACACAATATTCCAGATGCGGTCTCACCAGGGCAGAGTAGAGGGGGAGGAGAACCTCTCTTGACCCACTGACCACCCCCCTTCTGATACACCCCAGGATGCCATTGGCCTTCTTGGCCACGAGGGCACAGTGCTGGCTCATGGTCAGCCTGCTGTCCACCAGGACCCCCAGGTCCCTCTCCTCTACACTACTCTCCAACAGCTCGGTACCCAACTTATACTGGTACCTGGAGTTGTTCTTTCCCAGATGCAAGACTCTACACTTGCTCTTGTTAAATTGCATTAAATTTTCCCCCGCCCAAATCTCCAGCCTGTCTAGGTCTCGCTGAATGGAAGCACAGCCTTCTGGCGTGTCAGCCACCCCTCCCAGTTTCGTATCATCAGCAAACTTGCTGAGGGTGCACTCTATTCCCTCATCCAAGTCGTTGATGAATATATTGAATAGCACTGGTCCCAATACCGAACCCTGGGGGATTTCACTAGATACAGGCCTCCAACTAGACTCCATCCCATTCACCACAACTCTCTGGCTTCTTTTATCCAGCCAGTTCACAATCCATCTCACTACCTGATCATCCAGATCGCACTTCCTCAGTTTAGCCGCAAGGATACTGTGGGAGACAGTGTCAAGTGCTTTACCGAAATCTAGATAGACCACATCTACTGCTTTACCATCATCTATCCACCTGGAAATGTCCTCATAAAAAGCTATCAGGTTGGTCAAGCATGACTTCCCCTTGGTGAAGCCATGTTGACTGCCTCTAATGACCTTCTTATCCCTGATATGCCTAGAGACAGCATCAAGAACAAGTTGTTCCATCACCTTTCCAGGGATGGAGGTGAGGCTGACCGGTCTATAGTTACCCGGGTCCTCCTTCTTGCCCTTTTTGAAGACTGGTGTGACATTCGCTTTCCTCCAGTCCTCCCCCATTTCCCACGACTTGCCAAGGACGATGGAAAGTGGTCTAGCAATGACTTCCGCCATCTCCCTCAGCACCTGTGGGTGCATCCCGTCAGGACCCATGGATTTATGGGTGTCCAGATTACTTAACTGCTCCTTAACCCAGTCTTCATGTACCAGAGCAAACTCTTCCTTTGTCCTGGGGCTTCAGGGGTACAGGACTCTTCAGGAAAGCCTCCGGCAGTATAGACAGAGACAAAGAAGTCATTCAGTAACTCTGCCTTCTCTGAATCTTCTGTCACCAAAACACCCACCTCATCGATCAGTGACCCCATCTTCAACCAGTCTTTCTGCTAGGTTTGTGAAAGGAGATGTTATATCAACAGTTTTCACAATCTGCTCAGGGAGACCGGATCCCATGTGCCACTACACTTTTTCATAAATGAAATTAAACAGAGATCACTGTCTATATCCAGTTCCTTTCTCATGCATAGACTCCATTGACTAATGTTAATGGCGATTTTTCGTTGCAGGCTTCAGCTTCTGAATATTCCATTAAAGTGAGCATGTGCTCAGGTATCATGCAGTGCCACCTCTTATTCTGAACATCAAAACTTGGATCCATTTGTAGCTGCCTATAGACCTTAGTTCTTATGACCTTTACTACAGCAGGAATTTAGCTTCAGCCATGTTTTGGAAACACCATGTGGTTTTAGCCCATATTGCAAGAATGTTGAATGCAGATTCAACAGGAGGGATTGGTACTGTGATATTCATTTACTATATTAAGGCAGAAACATCTGACTTTTGGTTTGCCATTCATAGTTTAAGTATGTGAGAATTCAGATATAGCCAAGCCAGAAACTTCCTTCTGGTAATTCAATATCAGCTTCCACTTGGAATCAAATGGATTTGCCAATAAAATTTTATTTTAAAATTTATCTGCTAGTAAGACTGTTCTCAAGGAAAAATCTACACTGAAACCTTTTGCAGATGTATTACTTCCCTTTTCCTTCCAATAATTTTATGTCTTTGCTTTTAAATAGAGCCAGGTTTTTCCATACCCAAGGTTAGGTCTGCTTGAACAATTTATTCTCAGCCCTTTATCTACAATCTTAAGAATGGTTTTGTAGAATTTGCAAAAGAAGCTACAAACAGAAGAATGTTGTTAAGAAACTGTTGTAATTGAAAACTGTGCAACAAATAGTTTCTATGTTCACTGATAAGCTAAAATATAACCCGTACTCACTATTCCATGAGCTGCTTGAAAGCTGGAATTCATATTTTATCTTCACTGTGGGAGGCACCATGGTTCTTCTCAGCTGTGCCCTGAATTGGGAAAATATAATCTTTCCTTAGGTCAACTTTTACTATGGCCCCTCTACGTAACATAAGTAGTACAAAAGCAATCTTCAAGTTTATGCACACATATAATACATTGTTTTAGCTACACTAGTCACGTAAAAGGCAATATCCTTTCTTCCTGTGTGGGTACAGCTCTAATCATGCAAACATAGCTAGTCCCTCATAGCACTTTGCCCGTGAAGAGTAGAATATGTTGCAACAGCATAAGAAACATTTCTCCAGGCTAGACATCAGTGGTTGTTTAGCCTAGAGAAAGAGGAGATGAGAGGAGAGGAGAGGAGAGGAGAGGAGAGGAGAGGAG
>WKFP01014315.1:338613-360833 GCA_011057875.1 Pterocles orientalis | reverse complement strand
AAGAGAAGAGAAGAGAAGAGAAGAGAAGAGAAGAGAAGAGAAGAGAAGAGAAGAGAAGAGAAGAGAAGAGAAGAGAAGAGAAGAGAAGAGAAGAGAAGAGAAGAGGAGAAGGCTCCGGGGAGACCTTATAGCAGCCTTCCAACATTTAAAGGGAGCTTATAAGAAAGATGGGGACAGACTTTTTAGTGAGGCCTGTAGTGATAGGACAAGGGGTAATAGTTTTAAACTAAAAGAAGGTAGATTCAGCCTACATATAAGGAAGAAATTTTTACGATGAAGGTGGTGAAACACTGGGACAGGTTGCCCAGAGAGGTAGTAGATGTCCCATCCCTAGAAACATTCAAGGTCAGGCTGGATGGCGCTTTGAGCAACCTCATGTAGCTGAAGATATCCCTGCTCATTGCAGGGGAAGGAGGGTTGACTAGATGACCTTTAAGGTCCCTTCCAACCCAAACCATTCTGCAATTTTATGATTCTCCTGTGGTATATTCACCGTGAGTTTTATAGTGATCTAATTATTTTAATAGGCAAGGTACAAAACTGAAATATCTCACTTATTAGTCAAGTCTGTGTGTTCCTGAGTATAGGTCATTCTTGTTTAAATCTGTCTATCAAAGAAGTCAAAAAATATTTCAAAATAGAACAGAGTGCACAGGAGAGGAGGGAGCTAGGAGGGTATTTTGTCTCTCTGGCCTAAGAAAGGATCAACTATCTCCAAACCATTCTCAATACAAGTCTGTTTAACCTTTTCATAACAATACCCAGCATTTGATTCCACTGCTTCCTGAAGGAATCCATTCTGTCTCATAAGTATCCTTGCAGTTAGAAAGGTATTTTCCTAAACTAAGACTTAATCCTCACTTCTACAGTACACATGATAGGCCCTTCTTTGTAACATCTTGATAGATACTTGAAGAACGTGTATTCTCAAATATATGAAACTCAAAATATATTTATATTTTCCCTTTGTCTTTTTTCCTCCAGTCTACACAAACCCAACTCTTTCTTGTTTCTAGACCTCTGCCTCATTACTCTCTAGACTCTGTCAGTTGATCTATCATTTAGAGACTAAGACTGCTGAAAGTAGTCCTTTCCATGTATTATATAGCGTTATAAATCCAACCGTAATTCTATTAGGTAATATCTTTATCCACATGTACAGTTTACTTGGGTATATGCCAATATACTATATGCTTATATACTATATGCAATATACTTACATGCTAATATAAACACTTTTTACGGATCAGTAGAAATTAATTTCTTTGCTGTAGTCAAGCTTTCAAGTGTAGCAGTGAGACGGGGAAGGAAGAATCAGTCAAACAATGTGTGCCCATAAAAAGTGACTGGAAAGTATCTTTTTTGGAAAGTCCTCTTTCGGAATCAATAGAGAAAGTTCTATCTAAGGTGTGGTTGTTTTTTTTTTCTGTCTTTATTACTGGCAGATAGTCACATCTCATGACCTAAATGATTGTTTCAAAATCTTGGATATATGGGTAATCAGCACTATCAATAATTAATGAATGAAAAATCTAACGCTAGCTAAAGCTTTTGTTAAAGAGAGGCAGTGCAGTTTAGGCTAAGAACTGTGTTTGGCTTTAAATAGTAGTTCCCTCGATAGGAAAAGGCTTCCCAACATATTACTCACGCACAGTTTTCTAATAGCTTGATACTTAAGACTTTCAGGTCCAGAACCTGAAAGCTGTCTTTTGAGATCCAGATTGCTGGGCATTTGACAAAAGTCTGGAGCTGTCACTTTGCTGAAGGCTAGCTGCAGAAGCTGCCAAGAAAGCGAGTCTAATTCTGAGCTGTCATCCTGCCTGAGTAAGATTGATAGTATCATCAATAAATCTGTAAGGTAAAAGCAGAAATATGCCAATCAGTAGTTCCAAGGCAGGAGTGAGAACTACAGGCAAGAGCCACTAAGGCAACTTATGAATGAAATTGATGATAAATGTTATCTCTGGCACTAAAAAAAGAATAAGCTATGCACAAAGCAACAACTCCCTCCATAAGAAAAGTGGATATCAGTGACAGCTCTTCTTGAGAAGACTAGAAGGCTGTGCTGGGGCATGTGACTTTGCAAATAAATTGAAACTGTTAAAATGGGAACAAGAGGATCAAGTATAAATACTGTTAAGCAATGCAAGTCAGACATTTTGTATTGTTCTTTTTCTCTCTTTCATACATAATGCAACAGAATTCTCAGCAGCTGAGAAAGAAAACTGGTCACGTCTGTATATTTAAGGGATGTCCCTACACAAGAAAGCAATATTGAGTAACACCTGCACGAGTTCTGGACCTGAAAACAACTACATTAATGTGAAACTGTCCTTGACTTAACTAGATTTGCTGGCAGCATAGGCTTCAGACATAAGGAACCTCTACTAACATGGCTGCCTTTTGGCATCAAAAATGTTTTTTGTTGCAAAGGATGTGGATGTTCCACTCTATTTAAAATGGATCACTGCACCAAGTTCCATGTACAGCATGTAGATATATCTACAAATTACAGCAGCTTTAGACCCATCCGGTGAGGGGATAGGAATCATAAGCTCTGACGCTTTTGCTAGAAGTTCTGTTTAGAACCCCTCACAGTTGCAAATATTCCACCTGAATTTAATAAAGATTTCAACTTCACATTTAAATTCAGTTTTCACTAATCAGCACCTTTAGGACACTTTCTCATTGGTAACAGTGAAGAAGAAATAACATCATGTTGTGTTTGTACATAAATACGTAAACACCTACACATCTACATAATAGTGTGCCTGACAAGTGATATGTATGTTGTGCATCTTTCCTTCCCTAACGTTTATATTCCATTACTCTGATTCTCTCATTATGACCTACTCATATTTTTTATACCCTGAAGCTAAAAAGAATAGTCCTGTTTATTACTGAAACAATCACAAAATATACAAGAAACACTGAGACAATTCTTCTTCACTTTCCTTTTCTTGTCACTGTAGGAGATGTTTCAATGATACAGACTGCAGACAATCTATGGCAGGAATTATCTATCTGTGACTAAAAAACTCAAGAATAATAGGACCTAAGATGACATGAGCCTCTAAAAGTTGGATAAGGTAGAAAGAAAAGTTTTATGGAAAAATACATTCTAAATGATAAGCCTATCACTCAGAGAGCCAGTTTCTTACGTTGTATGTCATTTCCATGAAAGGCTTGCTGTTAGCAAAAGTCCAAAATTCACACGATGTAGATATGATAATACTAGGAAAATCTCAGGAAACATGCTTTATAGGCTGTTGAAACTTCCATGAAAATGTTATAAACAGCAGAACAGCTACTCTGGATGGGTGGAATTAAGGAACACAGTAGGGGTGTCAACTCTTGGAACCACCCAAGAAGACAGAAATCTTCACTTTACTTCATGTGTCAAAGGCCAACCACAGACAACTGTAAAGGAACACTGAACTATCATATCTCTTTACTATTTGACCAACTTTAGATGAAATTACTTGCACCCTAACAGTGTCTATTTTGTTTCAGTGTCTGAAAAGAGAGCCGAAGATAATTAGATCATACAGAGAAGTCTATTCGTAAACACAAGTCAAGAGGAGTATCACTCTTGTGGACTAGATAACACAGAAAAATTTGCAAATTTGGTAGAAACTTTGACCCTGTTATCATGGCTGAGAGATCCAACATCAGTTCTAAAGAAAACACTTGTGTAGACAGTTCAAGCAATGTCTTACACAGAGGGTCATTCTTCCTATTCACATAAGGGTAACTCAGAGATTACTCAGTACTGTGTGTTGATGCCTCTGAAACTACCCTATGAAGTCATCAATACCTGCTTCTCCTGAATTGCTTCAAGCAGTCTTTTCATGGACCCATTTATAGCTATCAAATCTTCCAGCACCCTCCACCTCCACCTTAAATGTAAATTCCAAACTACATACAGGATGTCAGCATATTCCCTTCTCCTCCACAAAATAAGTGGTTTGGCATAGGTGCTCTGAAAGTTTCGGTGTGGTACACTGCTACCACAAAACAATAAGGAGTCAAGTTGTCTGTTCTCTTGGTCAGGCTGTCTGAGTTTCTAATAATGGCAATACAATATTAACATAATCCCTATACATCACATCAGCAAAGCAGTAGAATTAAAGGTCATCCCTTCAGTCACAGGCCCATTAAGTTCTAATGAGGTCACTGGCTGATTACAGAAGCAGCACTCTATGTCTGAGACCCCTTCAACAGCCAGGTGGTCAAGACCTAACATTGCCTGCTCTTCAGTGTCAGCTTGCTATTTAACCAGCATCCTTTTCCCCTTTCTTAGTATTGCCTGCAGAACAGACTATCCAGAACGGTGAGCTGGTCCCTTCCACCTGAACTGTTGGGTGATTTCAGACAGGCCAGAAGGTTCTGTCCAACATGCAGACACCCTGTCTATTTAACTCCTCATGGCGTCTCTCAGCTAGTTGGGATACGCATGGATAAAATGACAATATTAATCTTTTAATGTCCTAATTCATGGACAGCTGAAATAAAGCACAGCAAAATAGTGGGACCATGCCAACATGCAACTGCTTTGCTGTGTATTGTATGAGGCTACAATATGCTACATCTTTCTTTGCCTTAATCTCTTCTCTGTTCTTGGCCACCCTCATTTGTTATGTTGCCAGAAGAGAAATGAAAGCATCAGCACCCTGGTGACTTTCCAAGTTGGAAAACTGCAGTCTGACTAGCTATGTTCCCCAGATGGCATCAACTGGACAAGCTATTTTTTACCCCTTTTCTTAAGAACATTGCTTGCAGTGCTGGTGAGAAGTTTTGCTGCATTTCCCACTGAGGAAGTTCTTTCTGGAAGAGTGCATGAGGGACACATAGATGAGAAGAGCTAAGAGAGACTGTTATGCTGAGGAAGGTGAAATGAGAAGGTAATTCTTGATGGGAATTTATTTGACAAACATGGATCTTTTTCTACCCCAGTTTTCCCAGGAACACTTGATGATTTTTTCATCTGTATTTATTGTGTAGGATTATTCACCACAGACTTCAGGAATGATTCTTGGCCTTCAACTTATTTATAAGCACTCAAGTTTACAAAGCTCTAGGAGTGTTGGCTGATATTGACTGAGCCTACACACTTCTGTCTGTTTCTGTTTCCTCATTATAATTACTAAGTCTTAAAATCAGGTTTTCAGGGCTAATGTTCATGTTCCCAAAGTAATAATTTGTTTTTAATTATTTACCTTCAGTTTTTCCACTAGGAAAAACAACCATTTCCCATACATCCCTGCTTGTAAGCTCATTTGTCAGAATACCTAGCAGGAACATGCAAACATTTCAAAATATGCCTTGAGCTGTGTTTGTTCCTGTGGTCTGCACCTAGCTCTGAGAAAGCAAACAGAAGAAAAGATTCTGTACGATGTGAAAAAAGTGTAGGAAGACAAGCATGGCAGGCTGAGATGTTGGCTAAAGTGTTCAACATCAGTTGTTTCCTTCTTTGACCGTGTGATTCAAGAGAGGACACTGTGGGAAACTCAGTATCATAGTCTGTGTAAATACTTAGCCTGATTCTGTGAAAGCCAGAGAATGACAAATGGTTTCATCTGTGTCTAGAGACAACAGCAAAAAAACCACTTTTCATTACAGATGCTTTCTGTCTCTCTGCTGCCACGCAAGGATGTCCCAGAGACCTGCTCCAAAGGCTGCGATTACATTTGGATAAGCTGAGGATTTAAGAAATCAGAGAACTGTAGGAACTGGGGATCTACTGAAACCACTGGTTGATGTTACTTTGGCCAGAGCCTCTTGAAAATAGAGATCCATGGAGGAGAGCCACAAAGTCAGAGGTCACCCAACTAAGTTTATTGCAATTGGCAAGTCCTTGTAGTTGGGAAAGCAGCCACCATTCTGAAGGTACAGCTAATGCAGAAGGCAGTGGCCCAAGCCATTCTACACATCAGCATGACACCTGCTGCTTTGTGCCTCCCTCTTCCCAGCAGAGAACAGTGTGACCACCAAAGTCTTGGTCTCGCTTTCCAACAAGCTCCATAATCTTGGCATAAGCTAAAGGATCAACATCACCAGGGCTCCCTACACAAACTACATTTCCTCAGAACTGTGGTACTACCATAAAAAACTTCTTTATTCTTTTATTATTTAGAAATAAAACAACACAAAAAGGGCAGGAGGCATTTATGATTAGGACCATTTCATGTAACTACTGTATTGCACACTTGTAATAGCCTAGCTGAAAGGGTAGCAAAACGGCAACAGGGCAGCTGGCAGAACGGATGGGATAGAACCTCTCAATCTAGATTTGCTGATGAAGAAAGAACAAGAAAATGTAATGTGAGGTCAACCACAAACGATCAGTTTAGTATTACTCTTTCACCACTACTAGCACTTTGTTACCTGTATTTCTAATGACCACTGCTACGGAAGTCAGCTGGCAGAGGTCACATCTACAATAGCCCTGACTATACCAGGATCTTCACCTAGGCTAGTGTTAGTTACCAGTATTTCTTTTTCTTTCCCATTAAAAGGATCACATTAAAATTTATGTGAACAGCAGACAAACAAATTCTGTCTTCCTGACTTTGGTGTCCTAAGATCTGTTGATTTCAGCACAAACAATAAACCTCTTCTCAGGGATATGACTGCATTATTGTGAGGGAAGTGGAATCTGCTTCCACAGTTGCAGATCTAAGACCACGTTTTACAATGTAGAAAGGCTTATCACATCAAAGTTAGGAGTAAAGCTTACTCATACCTAATGCTCCCCTCACTAGTACACCTGTGCCTACATTTAGTCAGTCTTATTTATTTTCTGAGCTGTTGTCTATGTATATTTATTGACACAGACACCTAATTCTGGGGAATGCTTTGTAAAGCAATGTCACTTAGTAATTACTAAGCTTTGCAGAAGGATGTGGAGGTTGTGGTGGATAGCAAGTTGAATATGAGCCAGCAATGCGTCCTTTCCGCCGAGAAGGGTAATGGTATTCTGGGCTGTATTAGGAGTAATGCCTGCAGGTCAAGGGAAGTGATCGTCCTTCCCCTCTGCTCAGGACTGGTGAGGCTACACCTGGTGTCCAGGTCTGGGCTTCCCAGTACAAGAGACACACAGAGGTACAAACTGGAGACAGTCCAGCAAAGGGTCATGAAGATGATGAAAGGACTGGAGCATCTCTCCCATGAGGAAAGGCCAAGATAGCTGGGACTGTTCAGCCTGGAGAAGAGAAGGCTCAGAGGACGAGATTGACTTGCTCAGTGCCACTCAATCAGCCAAGTAAAGCCTAGCGTGACTAAGAGCATTTGACAACTCAAATGCAGGTGATGTCTTACCGAGACAGACAGTTATTCCCAGAGAATACAGAGAAATTGTGTGAGCTGCTCATTTGATTTATAGATGCATTAAAAGTATTTCAAAGTCTTTCTCCACAGCATCCAAGAGTTTCTATTCTGGCCACAAAGTTAGCTTTCTATTTATAGAACTGTTCAATAGTGTGCTTTTAATCTACTTCAAATACATTTTGGAAAGGTGTCGGGAGAACTCTGCTAGATGTGGCAAGGGTCATCTGGAAGGAGAATACAGTGTAGAAAGAGTCATATGGGTTAATCCACACGAGGCCGAGAGTCCCCTACCCCTTGTCACCTGAAGAAAAAGGTAGAGCTGCGAGGTACTCCAGAGCCACCATGTGAACTAACATCTGAGAACCTGCAAGACAGTAGGTGAATGTGGGGATTGTATAATTTAGACCACAGAGTAAGAAAAAGTCACAGCAGGGGTATATTAGGTCTTTTTCATACTACTTCTGTGTTTTAATGAACATAAAAGGTTTCAAGATGAATGTGGAGAATGGCTTTTAAATGACCTGTAATGGCATGTTCTACAGAAGTATATTATAACAATCATATTTTAATACCTAAATAAGGGTTCCATTTCTATTAAACAACCAAATGAACCTAAAAGAGAGAACGGTGGATAACTGATGGATCAGTTCATGTAAATTGCTTCTCCCAGGACTGGAATCCAGCCATCTTGACACAGAAACACAGCAGCTCTTTGTCAGCTCCCTGGAGCACCACACAAAAAATTCAGGGAAAGAAAAAAAATATTAAAAAATGCCATAGCTCTCACTAGATGCACAGGGAATCTGAAAGACAGGCTTTTGGCAATCCTAGTAAGAATTTAGCCTGGCATATGAGGTCAAATGATCTTAGAAAATCAGAGCCAAAATTAGTTTTATGTATCATCTAAAAGATAATTATCTGAATTCATCCATTCCTGGAGACAAGCCTTACATTGTGACTGAGGAATGACTGTTGTAGGTTTTCTGGATGGAGAGCACATCCTCTAGCTCCTCTTACAGCTGGCTGATTACATTTTTGATCTAATGGATACATTATTGCACATACTGTAGGAACTGAGCAGCAAGCTGAGGGCTAGAGAGACCTTGCCTGGTCCATTATATTTCCTGAAATCGTTTCTGTGTCACAGACAGCTGCTTGATTCTGCTGACTAACTGTCTGCATTGCACTTTGAATTCTTCTGAATATCCCCACAAATGAGTGGTATGTGCAGTCCGGAGGCTTGTCATTCCTCTGTTTCCTATGGCCATCAAATGGCTTTGCATCTGGAGCATGCAAAATGCTGTCTCTGGCCTGCATGTACCATGTGTCTGCAACATCACAAAATGTATAATCTTTCTTTCACCAAGCATTTTTATCACTGTAGCTTGGTGCAGACCATTGTTCTGGATTACCACAAATCAGAGCAGAATGATACTGTTTGCTACCAACCAGATCACACTAATGGCCCCATTTCAGTGAAGCATGAGGTACAGTATTACACAATGTATAAGAGTAACGATATATACTGCGAATGGAATTCAACAAAAGGGATGTTTAAAAAGGAAACGAAGCTGTCACAAAGAATACAAGTGTTCAGTGAAAAATGAAATGATAACATTATATCCTCATGACCTGTCTTTTGAGGGTGAAGGAGGGACTGTTGTTGACAGCAGCATGTCTTAGATGAGATCCTGAGTAAAATTTAAAATATACGACGAATTCATTTGAAACTAAAACAGAAATAAAGTTTGGGTTTGTCTCATTTAGGACATAAGTTTTTGTACCGAGGATCCCTCTTTTGCTGCCTACATGATTTCCCCATTAATCAGATCTTAAAAATCAAAATTTTCTTAGATTTAACTTTTGTAAAAAGCTTCTTATAAGTAGAGACATATGTGAAAATCACACAGTGATAAAGAGACAGAGGTGCTTGAATTTGCTTTACTAGTCTAGATTGTCAATGAAAAATCAGTGGAGCACCAGAAGTGAGGGGGTGGGTAGGATCATTTAAATTATCAGCAGTTCATATCACCTTTAATATTTCACTCACTGTGATGTGAGATTTCTCCTGTCATTAGCACTACAACATAACAGCTCCTCATTAGACCCTGAAAATATATAGCCACAGTCCGAGACAAAGTGGGTCACAGTTCATAAAGGATTTTGACAGCCATGCCAGTCACTGAAATTGAAAGAACGACCACTCTTATTCCTTTTCCTAACAACAGATCTTCAGCAGGGGGAAAAAAAAAAAATAAAGTAAAAATAAAAAAATCTATGACAGAGAGGAGCGTAGGAAGGGGCATCCTCAGACTGAACTAGTGGCATGCTATGGTGTTCTGAGCCCCTGAGACAACACAGTCAGTTTGAGGTAGTCTTTGCTAGACTGCCCAGAGATAACTTTGAACCCTCAACTAGATCAGAATTGCACATATGCGGACCCCTTGTACTCTCCCTTCTGCTCCTGGCAAGGCTCCTGGGCAAGACTGATGCTGAAATGACAAGAGCTGGCAACTCTGTGAGTCCCTAGTCAGGTGAAGCAGTAACAGGCAGTTATCCTTTGTCCTTCTCACACAAGGCAGATACAACAGATACAGACACATTCAGTGAACACCACCATCTCCCTTGTTATTCTCTTGTTCCCTGTTTCTCCAGGGCTGACCTTTCCAACTCTATCAGCATGCAAGCTGTGTGAGTTTTGCACACAAATTGGTGGAACTAACCATTACAGACAGCCAGGGACGTTTACAGCAGTTTAGGACAGCTTACATCCCATGCAAATGTGTATCTAACAAAGGGAAAATATGAGTGATGAAGAAAAAGTGCTTAGTCAGGACCTGCCAGAATGCAGCTTTCCTGCTTTTCGAGATTTCTTTATTTAGATAAACATATAAAGACACTAGATAAAGGAAGACATCTTAAAGCAAAGGACAGCCTTTCCTTCTCATACTGATATGATAACTTTCTAATCAAACAATTTCTCTCTCATTTTAAAACACCTGAAAACATTTACACCTGAAGCTGATGAGATTTGCAGTCTTGAAAGTGGAGTGGGGGTGTGAATTGCAAAGACACATAGAGGGTCATCATCTTCTGAAAGTGATCTGCCTACAGTGCTGCTTCCTCCTAGAGTAGGATAGGGACCCAGTGAGCTTCATCATTCAGGAACATCAGCAGGAAAATGGCTTAATGCATGCTCAGTGCACTCACATGTAGCTAAGTTATATGCGGTTTAATGACGCTTCAAAAAGTTGGAAGACTCCAGGTCATTTTTGGTAGCTGATGTAGTTGCCTACTGGCACTCTCCAGCTCCACATTACCCTATTAGAATATTTAACTACTTAAGGGAAAGGATACTCAGAAACCAGAAATTGCCTAAACTGTGTAGAAAAAGGATTCAAAAGAGAATATAGACACTCAGCTGATCGGAGGGAGGTTTCTTTCAGCATTTGGAATACTTTTCTGGAGCCAGACAGACAAGCTTAAGCATTTGAATACCTAATATAAGCAAAATCCATAGGAAAACCAGAACAAGGGTCACCAAAATTGTCAGGATACCAATGATGTTCCTTTAATGCTTACGTTTAAATCCAAGCAACTCCAGAACCCCAAGAGAGTACACTGAAACCCAAGATTTGGGAGCATCAGGCTATTAGGCAAATCTCTAGTATTTAGAGATCTGGGTTCCTACAGTATTAGACATGCTGGCTACATGTAAAGCATCTGGGAACATTCCCAAGCACTGGAGCTTGACCATCCATACTAGAAAACTATTAAATCATTGCCTGATACAATTTTGGCAGGTCATAACTAACTCTCTCCCAAGGACAGCTCATTCCAGGGATGTTTCCAACAGGGAGTTTGCACGCAGCCAGCCTGTTTAGGAGTTTACAAGAGTTTGTTAACATGGTCAATGGGCCACTGTGTGCCAGTTGGCCTAATTGTCTGGGAATGTTCCTGGGAATGTTTATTATGATATTTTATTTGTGACCATTATTTTTGAGCCAATATAGAAGCTCACCACTGTCAAAAGGGGAGGACTTGTGCCTTTTCTTGACTACATGATCCTACCCCCTCCCTTATAACAGTTCTGGTGCTTGTCAGGTCCTTTTCTGAGCCAATTCAACTCTGTAACCTGCAAAAATCCATTTACTTTCTCTTGCTCGTGCAGGTGACTGCTGGTTTAGGAACTTGAATCAGCTCACTGCTGAGTCTGGCAACCAGCAAAGCCAGCTCAAGAAAGGCATGTCTGTGCCTAGAAAGAGGAGAGAGGTGAAATGGCAGGGTGGAGTAGGATCTCTCCTCAGTACTGTTAATGATGCATTAGGCTGTGCCTTATAGCTACATTTCATGGGACTTACTGAAATAAATTCACACTGTAGTTCCAAGAGCAGCTTGAGCTAATATGAGCCATCACTGCTGCTGCAACTGGAGGGTCTTCTTGGCTGCCTTTTTCCAGTTGCTCATTTCCCATATCTCCTCCTACCCTTGTGCCAGTGCAGCAGTGTATATAGTGAGTGAGCTGGATCAAGGAAATTATCCTCATGGGAAAAAAAGTTAATCAGAACTTGCTCTAACTCACTGCATTGCCACAAATGCTACTGCCAAAACGGGATCTCAAGTGAGTGGGGAGAATGGTGCAGAAGTAAAATGTGGGACAGCTATATCAGGGTTTATCAGCTTAATCTGCTTACAGAACTGCAGTGTTGGGTAGCTCAAGAGGCATGTGCATATCTAAAAACCTCAAGAAGGTATTTGGATTAAACAATAGCAGAGAGAGCTTTAGAGGGGTGTGGAGGGTTGACCCTGGCTGGACACCAGGTGCCCACCAAAGCCTCTTTATCACTTCCCCTCTTCTGGACAGGGGAGAGAAAATATAGCAAAAGGCTCATGGGTCAAGATAAGGACAGGGAGAGATCATTCACCAGTTACTGTCATGGGCAAAACAGACTTGGGGAAATTAGTTCAATTTATTAGCAATCAAATCAGAGTGGGATAATGAGAAATAAAATCAAATCTTAAAAACACCTTCCCCCTACCCTTCCCTTCTTCCCCAGCTCAGCTTCACTCCTGATTTCTCTACTTCCCCCCAGCAGTGGCACAGGGAGAAAGTGAATGGGGGTTGTGGTCAGTTCATCACACGTTGTTCCTCCTCAGGGGAAGGGCAACACAAACTTCTCTAATGGGAGTCCTTCCCACCAGGTGCAGTTCTTCAAGAACCATTCCAGCATGGGTCCTTTCCATGGGGTGCAGTCCTTCAGGCACAGACGGCCCCAACCTGGGTCCCCCACGGGGTCACAAGTCCTGCCAGCAAACCTGCTCCAGCGTGGGCTCCTCTCTCCACAGGGACACAGGTCCTGCCAGGAGCCTGCTCCAGCGTGAGATTCCCATGGGGTCACATTCTCTTTCAGGCACATCCACCTGCCCTGGCATGGGGTCCTCCCAAGGCCGCAGGTGCATCTCTGCTCCACCGTTACCCTCCATGGCTGCAGGGGCAGAGCTGCCTCACCAGGAACTGCACCATGGGCTGCAGGGGAACCTCTGTTACAGCACCTGGAGCAGCTCCTCCTGCTCCTTCTTCACTGACTTTGGCATCTTCAGGGTTGCTGCTCTCACATATTCTCACTCTGCTCTCTGTCTGAAGTTGCCTTTCCCCTCCTCCCCCTCTTCTTACTACGTTATTCTAGAGGTGCTACTACTGTCGCTGATGGGCTCAGCCTTGGCCAGTGGTGGGTCTGTTTTAGAGCAGGCTGGCACTGGTTCTGTTGGACATGGGGGGAGCTTCTAGCAGCTACTCACAGAAGCCACCCCTGTAGCTCCCCTGCTACCAAAACCTCACCACATGTAACCAATAAAAGGGGCATAAGGGCTTGTGTGTACCCTAAATACAGGTAAGGGTTCAAATACCGTTGTAAAACCAAAGATAGCTTATAAAGAATTTCTTTATTGTTCTTTTTTCTATTATAAAAAATATGTTTTCCTAACACTGTTAGCTGTCAGCTCCTATTTAAAAAAAAATTTAAAATCTCTAATTGAGTTAAACTCAATAGGATATGGAGCTCAAAAAAATCTTGAAAGTTGTTTTGTTCATTATGACAATCTAGAAACACTTAATACACACAGATTTGTGGTGCAATAACTGAATTCATCCTAGTGTGTTATTATAAACTTTTTATTGCAAGTGTGCCTTCTTTCAAAGTCTGTTCTGAAAACACAAGTGGGAAGAGGCAGTGGAGGAGAAGCATTAACTTTCTGTTGCTGTCAGACTGATCTAATTTGTAGTATCCCTTACCACTAATTGCTTAAACAAATTGCATTTTGCAGCACAGACAGGAGCCATATTAGATTTCTGGAATTCTGATCCAACTCCAGAATGTCTCACAGAGCAGTTTTCATTACACTCTTGTGTAAGCTTTTTAATGGTTCTAAAGAGTTAATTAAGTTATTCTAACAGGCATAACATCTTGCACAGAAAAACCTTTCTAGTGCTTTTGTTTTGTCTTAAGTCTCCCATATAGCTTTTTCACTGGGAGTTTTAAGACTTAGGAAACTGATGGTGTTTCTACTAATTTGATAACTTAACTTCTATTTTTTTTTCCCAATCCTTGTCCTCTCAAAGAATTTCACAGGCTATTTAAAATAGTAGCCAGTGCAAATCAATACAGTTCTGTTGGTCTAACTTGCACTGTGGTGATTACCCCAGTTGGGAAACTATCCAGGACAATCATCCCGGGCTTGCCACCCATGAGCGTGCTATCAATTATGTAGTTTGCCACAACTTCAACTGCACTGCAACTGCTTTGGAAATGGAGTAGAGCCCAGGGCTTTCACAGCACCAATCAACATGCACACTAATTACTTTGACCACTTATGACTGATTCAAACAAGGCAAAATCTGTAGGTACAGGCAATACCTCTTGTTAATCAATCCAATAAAACTTGGGGGAAGGTGGAAAAAGGGAGGCAGGAATGTTTTCAGCTGCAAAAGCCTTCTTCAAGCTGATAATTTATCTGGTTTAGGTAGGTGACTAGATGTGAATGAGATTTCTTCATACAAAACCTGACATATCAGAGTACCAGCTATTCGAGATAAAGATTTCCCATGGCACACTTCATAACATTTTTGGGTTTGAAACTGAATTCCTACATGTAGACTACCCCTACAGTAGACAACATGAGTGAAAGTAAAAGAAACAATATTTGCATTTGAATTTTTGGGATCAGAAACCAACATGATTCCTTTCCTATTTTTATTCTGAGAGTAATTCAGTGTGCAGGATATGTTGTGAAGAGGAGAGAGTGGTCCTAGAAACAGATCTTAAAATGGGCTCAGCAGTAGTGCTCATTGTATTTGTCTTTGTGCATGCATTGCTTTCCTGCTGAGATAATTTCTCTTCATTATTTATGCATATAAAAATGATCTCTAACAATAACTCTAACAGCGTAAGTAACTAACAGTTCCACCAGAAAGCACCACTTGGAAGCCTTTCTCAACACAGCTCACCAGATGTTCTGTAGCAGCACCTGCCGTGCCCTTCAATCGCTGCTTGCGCTCCTGCTGCTGTGAAGGTTCAGACAAGGGTGAAGGATAACAGCACCTTACATTCATTCACTTGCAAGATAAGCGCAATCAGATTTACAGATTTTAGCTAAGAATTGCTTTATCTATTGCTTAAACATAGTCATATCTGAGCTGGAGCAGAGATGACCCTTTTAAACACAGACAACATAACTATGGATTAAGATAGGAAGATAAATAGTATTATGGCCATCTTGAGTGACTGAAAGAATTTTACTGGCTACAGATCAGCTATCCAAGTGGAAACCAACCCAGGGCATTAGATCAAACACTTCTGCATAAAGAGAAAATTCAATAGATATTCACTTGCAGTAACTACCCAGCACGTCATCCGATGTCAGAACATACAAAGATATGCCAGGCATACATAGTTAGAGGACATATGAAATTAAAATGTAATGATAGTCATACAGTTTCTAGACAATCAAAAATAAAAATAGAATGCAATAATATTCTACACTTCCCCATTATTAAGAATGCTTCTGTAAAGAGAAACCTAACTAAAATATCTGGTCAAACAAGCAAAACACTTCCAGAATCCCAACGGTGGGGCATGCATTCACCTAAACCTTGAAGCAAATTTGAATTGAGAGTCCTCCTGCTGTCCATGAAAAGGGACTGTTTATGCCTTTTTCCCTTCTGTGGCTGATACCTACTGCCTTGTGAGTCTCAGCAGCAAAGCAATATGCACAAAAAACACAAGGAAAAAAGTGTCTTCCAACTTCCACAGAACCCCAGTTAAACTCAGTTCAGCAGTTCAGAGTGGCAGAGAAAGTAAAGCTTACATCTGTTACAGTTGCTGCAGTTGGAAGTGTGAGTTACAGAGGAGATTTGCCAGACTCCTCTGCCTCTGAGCAAACCAGAAGGGAGCAAGATGGACTGATGCCAAAGCATGAGCTGTTTCCAAATGCAGCAACCTGTGCAGAACCAGAAGGTCAAAGACTGCAGCTGGCCCAACTGCAAGTGAGACAGAGGGAACTGTCTTAGCAAGCACCAAAGTGCCAGACAGGAAAAAGAGGCTTGCGTGCTAATCTGCTCAAAACGAGGAACTGGCCTGGGATAAACTGAGAGAGAGAGTGATGAACATGTGGGAACTGTTTCTCCCTCTTCCTGACAGACACCCTTCTTCAGCATTCTGGTAGACTACTTAGTCTGCTCTATACATCTGGGATAGATTCACCCTACACCTCCTTTGAACAGGGGGAAGTGTGAGATGATAGACACTTCCATTGTTTTCTTTCCCAGAATCCTCTCTGATGGTTTGCCAGCATGGCTCCCATCCACTCTTTGAGCTTTTGGCCCCAGTTTGACTTTAGAAGTGCATTGACCGTCACTGACATCACTTGACAGAAAACTGTGGTCTCCAAGTATTTCCCAAGGCACTGCTTCTATTTGTCTCAATTTCTTCTAAAATGCTTTGTAATGAAACCAAAACTTTAGGAAACTAGAAGGAATCCTCCAATTTCAGAGGTCGGAATAGGAGTCTCTCAACTAAATATTTGCCAGAAGTAGAAGCTATTCTTTCTAGTCAATTGGATATTTTACAAATTTTCCTCTACTCATTCACCTTTAGAATTAGGCTGTGATTGCTTTTCAAAGACAGATGAAGTTCAAGAAAATAGATTTTATTCTCTCAAAGCCGTTGCTGACACTTTAGCAAAGAATAATTTTACTCACAGGAAAAAAGATTTTTAAAAAAGAGAGAGAAAAAAATTTAAAGAAGACTACTTTCCTTTCTCTTTAGGGAAGTTCTATACTGAATCTCAAACCACCTTCACAAAAAAACTAGTAGCAATGTTAGGTTTTTAAAATCTATCTAATATAGCCTACTCTTGGAGAAGCCTTAGTCCTGAAGCATAGTTATTTCATTTGCTTCTCTTTCCAAAGTAGTTCTGTGCCATACTTTCAGATTGATCAGATTTAGATTGGGTTGATGATCATTCTCTGTTGGTCTGAAAAGTTAAGCTATGTCTTTGGGATACCATGCTACATCACTAAATCTGATGAAAGCTTAGCCAATTAACTCAATGGGAACAGAACCATATGTCCAGGGAACACCGTGGGTCCTTCCACCTGGTAGCTGGATAAGTAAACACCATGCAATGAGAGCATCAGGAACATAAATTAATCAGGGGGTCAACTGTTTTAAGGAACAAGCAGCGTGGTTTGAAAAGTGTAAGATTAAATTGCAGCAACAAGTAAGGATTAAATAAGTTAAAGCAGAGGAAGTGGATTTATGACTACAAGCATATTGACTAAATGAGCCATATAATAATGACTCTATTCCTTCAAGTAGCAATTAGACCTTGCACTTTAATAGGAAAACGCAATCAAAATTACACACAGACAGTCTAGGAGAGGCAAAGCTGGATCTTACCCAAAGCTTCAGTGCATGGAGTGCACAGCGTTCTTTGCTGAAGCTCCCCTGTGGGACCTTCACTGCAAGAGAAACCTCACATTGAGCAAGCTCTCAATTTTCCATCTGATTTGGGCAGGTGGATGACTAATGTCCAACTCTTTCTGACAGTCTTCTCAGTCTTCTGGACACAGTGTGATTTCTTGGCCCTAGCAATGGCAACTCTGGAATCAATTAAAACTGTAGGATCAAAGGTTTTACCAGTGGAGCCTGGATATCCAGTTTCCCCATTAAATCTACCTCCTAAAAACAATTATTTGGCTGAAGAAACAGTGTCCTCTCTCTGCACAAGACTTTCCACAAAGACTGATAGAGAGACAGATGGCAGAGAGCAATATCATTGTGATCCTGGAGTGAGATAGAGCTCTTTTGTCTACTGCAGAAATATGATGACTGCCAATGGGCACCTTTTCCCTGAGCAGTGGATTGATATTCAGTTAAAATATCCAGGGCATTACTATTATGTGCAGGGGTTTTAGTTTGTTTCCCTGGCTCAACAGCCAGGCTTTTGTCTATTTCCTCATTTCCTCTTTTAATCCATCCGCAATTGCAACCAGTGGTTAGTGCAAGGCTGCCCTAAATCCTAGTCTCGCTGCCCATGTGAGCTGCTGTTGCATGCATATGTCAGTGCCCTTCCCTACAAGAGTGGTGAGGCTGCCCACAGATCCAGGGTGTACAATTAAGGACTTGTGAGAATTGCTCAGTTTCCAAATAAAAATTACTATGCAGAAAATTCATCACATCTATATGCTGAGAAAAACCTTTGCAGCAGTACCATGCAAACAGCTCTTATAACAAGCTAGAGTGCATGTAACCTTCATAGCTGCATACAGTCAACCTCAGTTCTTCTTGTGTTATACCAGATGTGTGCCAGTGCACCTCCGTTAACACAGCAGAGTCATTTTGGTAATAAAATCATAGAATCATAGAATCATAGAATCATCATAGAATCATAGAATCATAGAATGGTTTGCATTGGAAGGAACCTTAAAGATCATCGAGTTCCAACCCCCCTGACTTATGCAGGGACATCTTCCACTAGACCAGGTTGCTCAAAACCTCATCCAAAAGTAGA
Organism: Pterocles orientalis; assembly: GCA_011057875.1. Taxonomy (NCBI): domain Eukaryota; kingdom Metazoa; phylum Chordata; class Aves; order Pterocliformes; family Pteroclidae; genus Pterocles; species Pterocles orientalis. Next base: position 342,434 of record WKFP01014315.1, on the reverse strand, counting down.
GAACTAAAGCCAAACACCAAGTAAAATACCTCAAGAATGTTTTGAATGACCAGGATATAATCATCTCTCTCTCTCCAATTTCCTTTAGAAGTTAAGGTGTCATTTTAAAGTGTCGGAACTCAGCAGGATCAGAAGAAGTCTGCAGATCTCTTATCTAGACTTCTCACCCTCCCACACCTTTCCCAGAAGCAATATGCTTCCACTGAAATTCTTTACAAACACCTATGTGTGGAGTTTTTTACTTAAATAATTTGTGGATTCTCCTTTTCTTACTGAGATCCAAGCTCTACATATTAATATGTAAGATGTGTCCCAAGTAATGCCCTTCACTTTCTTCCTGCAGCTCCCTACGAATATGAATCGTGGTATGAGGTTTACCAAGCCTTTTGTTGGCCTACCTTGCTGGAGCTTTGCTTTCCTAATCAATTCTGTGTCTTTTATCATTTTTTTTTCCCAGTTCTCTTTTCATCTGTTGGCCTGTTTGGTACACATACTACATTCTGCCTCATAGCTAGTATTCTGGAGTAGAGAGTTTGTTACTTAACAATGCAATTCCTGACACAACACAGTGCCAATGTTTGACTGATTTCTGACATATTGCCATAATGTCAATAATAGAGCCTATAAATAAATGGCATAATTTGAAATAGAAATAATAGCCAGGTAGCATTTTGTTAATGTAATGCAGTACACAGGAAAACATCCTAAGTCTGGTATTTTGTTTCCTTTCTGATTAAAAAGAAGTCAGTGTTGCTTCTGTTGCTAGCTGATTTGTACGCATCACCACCTTCCCAAACACTCACGGCTTCTGAGGGTGATGGACCTCGTCAGGAAAGCGCAATCTGATGTCGAGCTGCGTAAATTGCTTTTTGCTTCCCTTCCCCAGGATGTGTACAAGTTACAGAAGGAAAAAAAATAGGAAAAAATGCTGAAAAATGTGGCTTTTCCTGGGCACATTCCTTAACACATTTCTGCTGTGCCACGCTGCTTTTGCTCAAACACTTTTAATTTTCTCCATTTCCTTTATTTATTAGTATTTTTCTCCCTACCCATTTTAATTTATTTTCTTCCTAAAGAGCTGTTTGTAAAAGCTGCATCTCCAGCTGTCGAGTGTCATTCTCCACCATTGCAAAAATTGTTCTACAAAATACTTTAAACAGTCCTCAAGATTGTTAAAGAAAGCTGGATGCATGGAGTGCTTGACTAGTGGACAATACAGCTCTTTACAATGTATGCTTAACCCTCACCTTACTTTGTGAAACCAGTTTACTGCAGACATGCTTATTCCTGCTGACAAAGGTCCTGTCCTTGAAGACGTTAGTTTTCAAAGTGTTCTTTCCAAAGGATCTATGACACTTGTCTGACTCTGGGTAAGATTTTCAAAACATACCAGCCAGCACTGCACACAGTGATGCAATGTGAACAAATAAAGATGTCTCTAAATAAGGTATTACAGCTGACCATGGCTGTCTAATCACAGGGAATCAGCAGTCAGAGTTAAGCAGCTCGAAGGCTTCCAGTACCCTTTGAGCTTGTTTAGAGCTTGCATGGTTATGCACCAGTACTGTGCACAGTTAACACGTATGACAGATGTCTCCCACACACATCACATAGTTTAGAAAGGAGCTTCTTTTAACAATTGAAATATCCCAGAGATATTCAAATCCAAGGCACTCAGCTGGAGAGGAATATCAAAAAAAGAAGCTTTCATGGATTAGCAGTGAAGCTTGGTGCACACTATTTACACAGAGATGGGTAACAGACACCATGTAGCATGAACATTTCTTGAATGCTTGGAATTTGATGTGAGTGTTAAATGTGACAACTTTTCCTTTTCTTTTTACTAGTTGGCTCAAAGATGATCCTTAGATCTTGGCACTTACTAAGTTGTAGAGATTCTATTTTGTTTGAGAATTCTGGTGTGAAACTTTAGTGTCTCCTTTTTAGTAGAAAAAAACTGTGTTCTACCTAGCCACACCCAATGCTAATTCTGTATCAAATAGGCTGAAATTCAGGACCCGTAATGACTGCTGCCTTTTTCTCAAATCCAACGAAAACAAAACTTAGTAAAAACAGATCAAACTGTGCCCAGTTCAACTCCATCAACCATTAAACATGACAGGATTCCCAGGACATAAAAGGATCAATTTAGTGATCCAGAAGATCTTTTCTACTCTTTGCTTCCTGAGATTGTCATGTCTCAGATGTTGGCCTGAACTTTACACACATTAAGTTATTGTACTATATCTGTTTCTCTTGTACCCAATGCTTAGCGTGACAATCCTGGGGTTTGTTTGAATACAACTTCCTTCAGCAATAGCTTGCTCAGTGTTTCAGGGTAGATGTTCTAGGAGATCTATGCTGTCATGGACAGGGTAGACTCCCATTTCAGCAGCTGTTTTAAAGCTATAATGGTGTTCTGCAAAGGCTCCTGAAGAAACAGAGCCATATAGTCCTTGTTTGTGATTAATTATCTTCTGTAAATATCACAAAACTGACCCTCAAGCTGATAGTGATACATCATCTTACTGCAGGTGATAAAGTATGTTTTGGAAGATGGACTTTCAGCTACTTTTCAAAAATCAATGAGTCATAGCTACCGTGAACAAGATGCTGCACAGCATCTAAGGCCAACATTAACAATCCTCAGTTATCATATGGATGGTGACCAAAAGGAAAAGATATAAATATCTTCTTCTATGTCCCTCTTCTCCAGCCCCACACTGAGGCAGAAGCTGATCATTATCTTATTGATTCTGGCTAGCAATGGTGTAGACTAAATCACAAAATCAGATAACCTTGTTTCCCAGCCTTTGTAAACTAATTATGTCTATTAATCACAGAGACTTCAGAACCTGTCCCTCATGCTTAAAGAATTTCTACAGCAGAAACATCTTCCTTTTTCTTTACACTTTACCATTGCCTTGCTAAAGCAAAAGATACTTAATTATCTTTTCTCAGCAGGTCAATGAGACCAGCAAGTCAGTTGTTAAGATTAATTAAGAAACTCATGAAAAAGTTTTGAAAAAATCAAAAATCAAAAATCAAAATGGAGTCACCTCTTTTTAGCAACAACTCAGGAGAATCCACTGAAAAACAAAAGTCCAGGTCTAGGTAATACACAGAAGGAAAAATTATTGCAGTCTCAACTCTGTTGTTTCCACATTAAAAAGAACAAGTTGTGTGGATGCTTCATGTTGTTCTCCACTGTTATATAAGTGGATAAGTCCTGTTTCGTACATGAAAAATTCCACTTCAGAAAAGATTTTGTTTCAAAAAAGGTTGAAGCACTTTTATTGTGTATACAGAGTTTGCCTGCATATCAAATCATAAGATGCTAACCTGGAAGTTCAGATGCTTTGGTGGGTAAAACACTCATCTTACAGGTTCACTGAACTGCCTCAAACAGATTAAACATCAGACACACAGATAGTAAATAGGCAGTCTTCACCTGGTGAAGGCTTCCACACATGGACCAGATCTTGCAATAGAACGAGCACGTGAAGATCTTAATGGCTCTCTAAAGGAATGCTCAAGTGGTACCAGACACCAGTCAGATGTAAAAGGCACATACCTTGACGTGGACCCAGATGTGGAATGAGGGTTTATGAGGAGACAGAAGAATAATGGGCACAGAACAAAAAGAAGAACATGAGTAGTGTGAAGTAATTTAAAAAGACAACAGTAGAAATAGTTGGGGATTTTCCATCCATTCAGGTTGATTTTTCCAATGAAAAAATGTTCCCTTTTGCTAAATCTCAGTTTTTATTGGATAACTTTTACCAAAAAAAAAGAAGAGAGGAAGGGAAGGGAAGGGAAGG
>WKFP01014315.1:326580-338593 GCA_011057875.1 Pterocles orientalis | reverse complement strand
GAGAGGAGGGGAGGGGAAAGGAGAGGAGAGGAGAGAGAGAGAGGCAAGGCAAGGAAAGGGAAAGGTTTCTCTGTACATGTCAGAAAGTTTATCTGAAATGTGGGAATCTGTACTTTCCACCCCTTAGCTTTCTTAGGCTCTGTCCTTTCTCCTGTACCAAAGTGCTGCCCAAAAGGCAAAAAGCCAGCCTTAACTATCTGTTCCAGTAAGGCTGCTGAGGTACAATTTGACCCTGCCAGATATAAGGGGATGAAATAGGTGACTCTCTAGAAAGTTTTCCAGCATTTCTTTCTGTTGTTTCTAAATTTCAGGTTTCTTCATTTCATCTAAAAATCCCTTTATGTAAGCTGAAATGGCAGGCACCTATTAATACAGCACAAACATTTCTGTCTTTCTCAGTTTGTCCTTAAATGTAGATAAGATTACAGCACACTATCTGAAGTATCAGAGATCGCTCGTGTTTAGACCATGCTTATGTTTATCAGGTACTTCATTCAGTCTGTGATATTTATTGTCACTGTGTCTAAGAAGAACAAAGCAGCTTTATTACTTGTCTTCCTTATACTAAAAGTCTTTTTTTTCGCTTTTAAATATCAGTGAAGTATATCTCAGTTCTTGTGTTCTGCATCCAGAAATACTTCAATTCAAGCGAAACATGATAATATTTTTCCAGAAGTCATTGAAGCTATTACCAAAGTAAAACAGGGCATCCTGTGATATAAATCCAGTTATTTTACAACCAGGAAGCCAGTGAAGCTTACTGTGGTTTTTGTAATACACTTAGAAGAATAATTCAAAAAACCCAGGCCAGGGCTTTTTAAAAAGCAATGCAATGCAAGTTTTTGCCTAGCAGTGTCATTTGCAGGAATATAAATAAACATAAGCTTGGAAATAAGTTAGTACACCATATGTTGTACAAAATCTTACAGTTAAAATTTGGGTTGTGTATTTCACATGCATTCTGATTTTAACAAAAATTGCAGTAGACTGATAAACAGATTATAGTACCATCTTTCTATCTAGTGATTAATTGCAAGTCCAAATAAACATGAAAAGTTGATATTATTTAGAATTTGTTGGGCCATTCATGTTCTTGCATGTTAAAGATTTTCATTAACTATAAGCCTCATATTAAACCGTTACCATTCATTTAAATCAAGTGTATACCAGTATCAGTGAACTCTATAAGCTGTACTTGCACTGTGCTCAGTACATTAAGGACTTCATCCACAATTCTCCCAGGTCTCACAGAATTATTTATAATATTGATACTTCAAGTCAGATCCTGTACACAACACCTTTGAAAGACAATAATTCTCAGTCTATCTACAGGTTCTTGTAGCCTTCTGTAGACACAAACATCAACTTAAAAAATAAATAAAACAAAATAATAAAAAAATAAAGCAAAATAAATTTTATATTTATTTCTCTCGTCTTTTAGAACAAGACTGGGATCTTTCAAATATTTTCATGACAAGGAAAAGAACAAGGACATAAAGACAAAAGTAGCCACTTGAAAAGTTGGAAAACATTGACTATAACCTGCTTTGTCTATCCTGGTGACAAAACTAAAGAGCAGGTGACCAGAAAATGCAAATATGTTAAAAGGAGCTTGTTGTCAGAGAAGGAATGAGAAGCTACCTGTGGCAACTTGCAGAGTCTGTGATCAACAGGTTGTAATTAATTCTCAAGAGAAGGGAACTACCTTGGAGCTATCATATAAAGCTAGATCTTTGAGGCAAACAGCAGGTGTACCTGTAGGTCTCTTTGGTATTTAACTGCAGGGCTGAGGCATATCAATAATCATACTGCCTTTAAAGTAGCTTTAAGGTCTGTTTTTTTCCAGAGGAGATGAACTCTTCAGGATAAATTCTTTTTAAAATCATATGCTCCACAAAACCTCTCTGAAGGCCACTGAAGGAAAACTGCAGAAAAGTACAAAGCTTACTGGGCTTGCCTGTTTGTGATAGTAGCCAGTAACATACTATATCGTTAATGTCTTTTCCCCAGTTAGAGGATTGCAAAATATCTGTGTCTCCACTCAGATCTAAGCATAAAGTTGTGCTCTTAAGGGAGCTTGTTATAACAAAATAACACATTGGTCTGGAGCTTTCTTGCACCCAAGCATCTTGTACTGTGTGCGCAAACTTAATATGCTTCTGCATAAGACAAAAGGCTCAGTGAAGAACTAGTCGTAGATAGGAGAGAAAAATCTAAAGGAAAATATATTGTTTCTTATTCCAACAAATGCAGTTTTTCAAAAAGTCTGGAACCCTGAAATGAACTAATGGGTTTGTTGAATGGTGTTGGGGAAGGGGGGGTCAATTAACCATGAAGAAGCAAGAATTACACTCCTCAACAGTTTTTTCTCCAAGATACAAGAAAAGAACAGATTTACAAGATTCGGTGGCAGAAAATATATGGTTAGCCTTTTCTAACCCTTTATTTCACAGCTGCCTTAATACTGTGCCCTGGGTGCCATCTGACGAATATGTCTGATGTTCTTGCTAGTTGCTAAAATATTTGAAGCTTGCTGAGGGAAGACACTGAGAGACAGGTGGGCAGAGCAACGCCATGTGTGCAAAGAACAATTTAGACATAATCTCTTCTGTAAATAGACGGTCCTTCCTCATTACACTGGAAATGTATGCCTTGGAAGAACTTGACTGCACTTGGAGCTACTATGCAAGCCAGGCACCTGGTTATTTCCCCTCCTGCACCCACATACAATGTGCAAGAAATCTGTATCATTCGCAAATCACAGTGTGGTAAAAAGAAGGGTTTTGTGAGAGAAAAAGGAACCAAGCTTAGAAAAGGAAAAACACCACAAAGACAGTTAAGAAACAGGAGTAACTGTCTAGAAGCAAAAGGCTGGGACCTGGCAGTAACCAAAAAAGGCAAGGCAGTGAACAGTCAAAAGGCAAGAGATAAAAAATAAGGAGTTGGGCAGAACAAGACACACCAGCCAGAAGGCTAGAGTAAGGCAAGGAATAGTATCTGGAATTTACTAAAGATACTCATTACCTAAAACTGTACTGAAAATTTTCTTGCTGAGCATTAAAAACTTAGTGCTAGTATAAAAAATGCCTGGCAATGAATTGATCTACAGAAGTCTATAAAGAAATGTTGGTAGCAGAGCTATTATCAGCTATCCTGGCTACAAAGCCTGTGGGACTTACATTCAACCAGATTCCTGAATCAGAAATCTCATAAATTGGCAGAATTAATATAGGAAAAGAAAGTATCAATGGTACCCAAAAATAAATAAATAAATAAATAAGGACTGATCGTAGTGATGTTGGCTGTTTCAAAGGCGTATTCTTCCCTCTAGCATAGTAGTATTTCCATATACTGTGCTCCTGGAATATATTATTCAAATTAGTTTTAGTAACTCAAGTAACTTTTGGCAAACTAAATGTTGATAGCACTTTTGAGAACAAGGACATTAATGCAGCCTCTCAGTAAATACCGAGCCAGGTATTTACTATGGTTATATTTACTATATGTCCTCTTGTGTCAAATTGCTCATATGGTTTATATTCCTATTTTTCATTCTGTCATAAACTGTTATGCACCGTTATGCTGTTATAAATTGCTGTAGAGGTAGCTAAGTTTCAGTAATGTAACAGAAGTATGTAAACTTTGTACAGCTCTTACCAGAATGCACACATGATTTCAGTACGGCTGGTCTAGGTTGTCCTGTCAGAACCAACTACAGCATCCTAGACACACACCTGCAATAAGCGTACCAAACCACACGACAGCTCCTACTGTAAGACAGTTGAATTAATTTCCCTCTGAAACATGCAAAAATACCATTTTTTCATCAAGAATAAGGATTACTAAATGTTAGATTAGAAAGGTTTGGAAGGTGTGATTTTTTTGAGCTGCTGATTCTTCCCATGTTAAGAAAACCATAGCCAAGGTGTACAAGGAAAGCTACCTGAAATTACCATGCATTTACTGCACACAGAAGCTTGTTATTCTCACTGCTGAAGTGCACCCTCTTGTCTTGCTGTAATGCAAGGTGATTTATGGAATCTTGCCCCTCAGTGAAAGGCCATCCCCTTGCTGATGACAGCACGCTTCTGCCCCACAGTAATTCTGAGATAATTTCAAGTTGCTTACTTCTGGGTGAGAACCTGAGATTTTAACTCTATTAAGGATTCAGAGGGGAGGGAAAATTATTAATTTAGATGATGGAAAACTTGGTGTAGGTCAGCTAACAGTCTTGCACTGAATTTTGTCACATAAAAATAACAGAAGATGCAGTTCTTTTCATTTACAGCTGACATAGTCTCCTAGAAAAAAAAACAACAGAGCCTTGCAGAGAGAGGGAACCTTAAAGATGAAGGTAATGTCTGATAATTTAATTTTAGCCTAGCATCATATCACTCTGATTACAGACTTAGACAGGTTGGTATCTCAACAGATAGTGAATCCCAGACAACCTATCCTCAGGGAAAACCTTTGGACTCATACTAGTTCTGGATACTCCTTACTCTCCATGGCAGATCCCAGAAGAACTAAAACATCCTCTGCACAACTGAAAAATGAGGCTATAGAGAACTATAGTCATGCAAGAACTCAAAATTGGTAATTCGTTTTGTATAATCATAGAATCATAGAATGGCTAGGGTTGGAAAGGACCTTAAAGATCATCAAGTTCCAACCCCCCTGCCATGGGCAGGGACACCCTCCATTAGACCAGGTTGCTCAAAGCCTCATCTAGCCTGGCCTTGAACACCTCCAGGGATGGGGCAGCCATAACTTCCCTGGGCAACCTGTTCCAGTGTCTCATCACCCTCACAGTGAAAAATTTCTTCCTAATGTCTAGTCTAAATTTACCCTCTTTTAGCTTATACCTGTTACCCTTTGTCCTCTCACTGCACTCCCTGATAAAGAGTGCCTCCCCATCTCTCCTGTAGTCCCCCTTCCGGTACTGGTAGGCTGCTACTAAGTTGAATTCAACTTCTTTTACATCATGCAACTTCTCATATTTGTTCATTCATTAGGAAACATGGTGAACAATTTCCTTTGTAAACTATTATTTCATGTACATGAACATTAGCGAAGTTCAGTGTTTGCATTCTGCTGCATTTCAGTAGCCTTTGCTTTTGCTCCAAGAATATGAACAATATGCCTTCTTTCCTCTTTCAGCAAAAGGCAGGCACAGGGACAGCTGATACCAGCACCAGATACACAGCTGAACAGTGGTTTCACCAGAAGGATAACTCTTCTAAAATACTCATGTTTTTTCTTTTTGTTTCATTTATTTATTTTATTATCACTATCACATTAAATTATCAGAAACTCCCCAAAACCCTTGTTTTTATTATTTCTTGGAAAATAGCAATTATCTTTTTAATTAAGTTACACTCATTATATAAAAATATAGTTTGTTTGGCCCAGATATGGCTAGTGGTTTAGTATGTCTCAAAATGTCCACAAACAGACATGTACCTGAAGGCCAGATTGGCTGACAGGCACACCAGGAAGGTTTGAGACTGACCATCAGCTACAGTTACACCACAGTCGTCAGTGTCCATATCAGACTCAGCTCCAGCAGAGGAAGGTGAAACACTATTGGCCTACACATGAGTAATGGTAGATGTTTGCACACCTTTCAGGTGTTATCTCAAGGAGCTTCAATATTTTTCACACAGGCAGGCAGCTCCTCATGTTCTCACTTGTCATGTTTCAGATGGTATTTTTGACAATGTGGTACCAGCAGTTTGACTACTGAGCACACACTGAATTCTGCATACCATGTCTCCAGCTGGAATCAAGGGTCGTTGGCAATGACACCACAGATGAAATCTGGTTCTCTATACCTAGTCTTGCAGTTGATGAGAATGGGAGCTTTCATGTCAACACTAATCTCACTTCACTAAATGTGTTTATTTTGTAATGCCAGTTTCTTTTTACAAATTTCCTTAACTATTTACTGTGTCTCCTTTACGGCTGTGATACACGCTGTGATGAAGGATGGAATGTCATTGCTGCATGGAAAAGGGATCATTATTGCTTTAATCTAAAATGAGCAGCCCAGGGTCATTTGGATATTTCAGATTTAGAGATTAAAGTTGTCTCATGCTGTGAAATGTAATGTAAAAATAGCTGTCTCTGTCTTCCAGAGCTCATTTCCAGGGGATCTCATGACACTTGCCTAATGCAGGCAACGGCCATCTTTCCAACTCGTAATCACAGAGAAAAAATACTCATTCATGCTGTTTGGACACTGCCAGTTACTGAAAAATGAGAATATAGTATGCCTGTCAAATATATAATCAAATATGTAAATAAATATAGAAGTCTTAAAAATATAGTATATGTATATAAATATCTACGATGAGCTACTAAGAATCTTTATTTGGCTCATACCACATGACTGCTGAGGAAGTAAGAAAGAAAAAGAGATAGGAAAATTGGGTTAAAAAGAAGAGAGGGAACTATGAGCTATAAGAGAAATCTTATATGTTTTGGCATTTAGATCATTAGAATAACTGCAAAGCAGGAGCATCTTAAATAACTTGTCATCAGCACCATCAAAATTTAACTAAATGCAATCTGAGCCTGAAATCAGTTAATTCATTTCAACAGGCTTTTGATATTTCCAGCCTTCATCTACAAGGGATAACTCGTGGCTAGTCCCAGTTGTGGTTTAAAAAGAGAGAGCATTCAGCAGACTTTTCTTCCAGTTCTTCTCACCATTGTGTGAAGGACAGTTACAGTCCCAGCCTTTTAACACTCTGGGTAATAGGAAGATTTGCAGCTGAAGTAACTTGGTGTTGCACCAGTGACTTTAATGAAGCTATTCTGATTTCTACAAGATGACAATTTGTCTCAGAAAAATCAAAGTTGGAGAAAGTCCCAGCACTTTCTCACAGGAAGTGAGAAATCAAGACTGGCAGGTTCAACGTGGCATAGTGAGGACTGCATGGTGTATTCCTTCAATGGATGATTTCAGTATCACCCTGACTGACACATATTCAAATTATTTGGTGGGCAAAGGCAGTTCTGCCTAAATACTTAAATGATCACTATGACTTACATCCAGCTGACTGGGGGGTGATCTCTAAATACTGCTCAAACTGTTTTTCTTTGCATCCCCATGCTCCCTGAAAAGCCACCATTGAGCCCCAAAAGAAAGTGTCCTTATCAGGCACTTAGACATGTTCCTTGTAAGTACAAATTTCTCATACTATTATTTACTGGGAAGAAAGGTCATTTCCTTTGTCCTTTGCAGTGAATTAGCTGTAGGAAGGCAGTCAAGAAATCTATTTGCAAAAGATCTCTTTGCCTTTCTCCATGCTTGAAGGACTTGGCTTTTCTTTTTCTAAGTGATGAAGCTCATTGCTACCTGTGGTGAATATAGCAGGGGCTCTACTCATTCCAAGTGCATACTGCTTAAGCACATAATCTTCTTATGCACATTAGTTTCACGTGTCTTGACTCCCTCCCATTAAACGCATGTGCTGTTACAAGAATAAGCTTTGTATCAATTGATTGCATAATTCAGTGATTAGACCGAACTGAGGTTCAAAGGCAGTTTTATTGGATAATCACAATCAGCAAATGAGGGAGTTTTGCCTACCCACGAATTCCTTTATAAACAATAAAAAAACTGATAATAAATGTAGTAAACCATGAGAACAAAAATGTTGCCTGAAAAGGAGGTTGAGGGTTGAAAACAGGTGTTGTTGGATGCACTTTGAAAGCTTCCTGAGAAATATACATCCCACTGAAAAATCAAAGCGCATACACACTACAGTCTGGATCCTACAGCCACCATCAGACAGCCTAGCTCTGGTACTAAGATCAGGAGAGCACAGAGATGGCGATGCTGTCTAACTCTTGTACAGTAAGACAGCTCTTCTGTTGAGAGGACTCTGCAAATGTGTGCCAGTTTACTGAGATCTGTCTCAGTTACTGCAAATAGGCAAGTGTATTGGTCAATAGAGACTTACCGATGACTCATGTCTGTAGTGACTTAAGGTCAGAGTCTGATTTTTTCATGTCCCTGAAGTGTGTAATTCCAACTGAAATGAAAGCAAGTTATGTTTTGAATATTTTAAAATATCTATGATTCTTCTGCTATTGAAAAATCCTGTTTGTATTTTGATGAACAATATTTCAAATATAGTGATAGTGCAGCGTAAGAGACAATATAAAGACCAAAGAAACAGACTCAGAAAAGGACAGAGAATTACATTTATCAAGTCTCGAGAAAAGTGCTTGTAAGTCTTAGAGCTTACAATGGGGATGTTATATGAACAGGCCTCATACCATTTGCTGTTGAAGTCACTCACATATCAGACATGTCTGGGGAACACAGTGGCCAACTGAAGATCAGTAACTCTTTGAAATTAACCCCTCCCAAATCTTATGACTGTGAGGAAGCTCTTCATTCACAGAAGAAATACAAATTGCCAGTCACTAGAGAATGTGATGAACAATATGCAAGGATACCAGATAGGATGAAACTATTGGAGCAAGCACCACCTAAAAAGAAGGCAGTTTTGAGGGGTCCACAAGTATCTGCTGTCCATAACCCCAGAGCACACTTCCACCCTTCCTGTGAAAACATGTAGAATTACAGTAAGAGTTCAAAAGCTACCATCATGCCATGGAGGATAAAATACAAAGACTGCCTGTATTCCTACATGACAAAAATCCTGTGTCAAATTCCCAGATGGCTTTAGAAAATCAACAAAACTATAGAGAAAAGCAAAAAAAAAAAAAATTACCTGAATCATTCCAACTAGCCTGACCTTGGAGAAAGTGGTGCGATAACCCTGAACATGCAAATGAAACACATCATCTAGGCAATCAGCAGATAATAATATGGGAAAGAGTATCAGTGTTTCTCATTTTAGCTTATCACTACTGTGTTCAGTTTCCAGTGCCTTAAAACAAATCTTGAGCTGAGTTATGCATCCTAGGTAGCACAGGAGTTCCTTCCCTGCCTCTGACAGGCAATATAGGCTCACATTACCATTTCAGTCTTTTTGCATTCCTTATTTATTCACACCAAAGCCATCACCAGCTGTGGTTCATATTCCCACTGTAAAGTGGACTTCAGCTGTAATAACTTCAACTGCAGACTGCAGAAAAAGTAACTGAAGACTGCACTTTATGCTCTTTCCTTCAACATTTTTTACTGTAGTGATTTGTCCTAATTTAATTTGTGTTCACTACAAATTGAACTCCACTCATGTTAATTGTTATTCTCTGTGGTTTTTTCATTACTATGTTTGGTCTAGACACAGTATGGATCTTTGTCAATAAACCTTCTAAGCTCTTACTTCTTTATGTGGTTGGGAGTTTTACGTCATTTACAAAGACATAACACATTCATCAAAATAAAGTCAAAGAAAATGTACGACCCTCATGTTCACTCTGGCATCAACATAATGAAAAGATTAACATTAGAAATCATACAAAGAAAGTAATTTTTTCTGCTCAAAAAATTATCATTTGTTACTGAGGTTTGCTGTGTATCAATGTTGAACATCCATATCAAGATGAAAGCACACCTGTTGTCAAAAAGAGTGGATTCTGGAACTTGACCTGAAAATACATTCCTAGAAATTGGATTGTCTTGTCTTGCTCTTTTGTTCCCGGCCTACTCTGTGGTTGCAACAAGGTGTTTTTGTGAAGTTGCAGAGAACAGCTTCTCCTGTCTTGATCTGCTGTACATTGCATAAGGGTTTCCCCCTCCCTTGGGATTGATCCTCCTTTGGGGTCAAGTGACCTGGTGAGGGTGACAGGTGGAGTGGAAAGAGGAGACATATCCCTAGCAGGTGCAGTGAGACTAAGAGCCTCCTGAGACCAGGAAGCACATACAGTAGAGTGTCCCACAGGGCCCAGCATTTATCACAACTGGGAAGTTACCGAAAGAACAGGAAGCAAGCTCAAGACCTAAAAAAAATGAAGGGTCCAAATGGCAATGACACAGACAGGAGGGGAAAGATTGGTACTCAGATCCTTTACTTACGTTTGTCTCAGCCCCCAGACCTAAGGTTTTTTTCTTCTTCTTCTTTTTCCAAGAATCACTGTGTTCTAGTTTATTGGTTTGTGTTCTGTCAAAATGAAGGCTTAGAGATTGAAACTCTGTCTGTTGTTTCTGGTATTCTCATACTAAGGAAAACATTCACTTCAGAGCTCTTGCTGACTTTAAGTCCTGTTACGCAAATCAAAATTTATTTTGACAAGGAGGCTGGACAAAATTAAGTCAAATTTTCAAAGAAGTGGCCTCATTAAAGCACTGATCGTTGTGCAGACTCTGAAATAAACTGTTTTACATGTCTAAGGTGTTCCTGCTCTAGGAAGATCCCAAAGTACTTTGCAAATGTTACCTGTGGTATTCATTTCACCCACTAAATAAAAATTCCAGGTGCATGGTGCTCAGAGAAGAAACACAGAGCTTAGCAACATTGAATATAGACAGTCAGATGAACCTAGGTGTTACTTATCTTCATCAGTCCAGAAAGCAATAGATAGGAATAAATGGAACAGCTGTGCCACTTTCCTGCTCCATCACTGTTCTCCATGAAGCCCTGGTTTACATCAACAACAGGCTCCTACAGAGAGAGATTCAAAGTTTGAGAATTGCAGTTTTCTTTCAGGGTTCATGTTTCTCTTCCACAAAAGACTCTATTGTTTTAAATATCAACATTTGCATTTTAAAAGGCTTGTTTATTTGCTTGACTGAGAAAGCAGAGAAGCAAGGAGACATGGAGAAATGAGATGTAAACATAGGGACTATAGTGTGCTGGGAAAGCTCATGTAATAATATATTTTCAGATGTATCTAGTTATCTTTTATCTAGTTAAAAGCCCTGGAAGGATGACATAAGGGAGATATTGATTCTAATAAGAACATCTACTTACAAAAACATGAAACTTCCAGGAAATGTTAAGAAACAATATTTGAGCTGCTTTTCTTTAATAAACTTGATGAATGCTATCATGATCATCTCAGGCAGGTTTAACTTATTGATGCTCAGAAAGAATCAGTCACGAAAAGTGAAAGTAAAAGAAGCAAGGAAAAGTTACCATATTAATGTCAAGAAAGCTGAAGTGCCATAAAAGAGAGATCCTAACAGCAGGATTTTTCTATGAGTAGGAAAGTAAAATTAATAAACAATTTGGAACATCAAAATAAATATTTATGTGTATGCAACTAATTAGCCTCTGAAAGGTGATCTAGCCAACTGTCTCGCCCCACTACAGTGGACGGTTGAGAGAGGTTTTTTGTGGTTCCACAAAAAGGAGCACTGGCTGGGTCGAGTCAGAAAATGACTCAAAGAACAATACAGCACAATTTTATTTACCTCAGCAACTGCAAAAACATCACAAATCTACTTTTCCAAGACAAGCACCAAACCACACATATCAATTATCACCAGATATCACTTGTCCACTAAGCAAGCACCAAATAACACTCAATCACTATTTGAGGAAAAATTAGACAGAAGACAGAGTAATAAAGAGTTGAAAAACAAGGGGGCAGAAAGGCAGAGACACACAAACACAAAGACATAGAGAACATCACCAACGCCTCATTCCAGCACATGTCTTCTGTTCAGGCAGAAATCTTCATTTCAGGCAGAAACTCCAGGAGGTGGTGATAGGTCGACAAGTAGGTGGTCAGGCTCAACCTTTTATACCGTTTGGTCCTCGGGGGAGGCCCAGCATCCAGATCACCTTTGGGGCTGACCTTTGGGCTGCTCAACAGCCCTGCATTCAGGTTGCTTTCCGGGGGAGGGGGCACAGCTCTTTCTCCACCAGGTAGACAACTCCACCTCAGCAGGTGTGCCGTCACTCAAAACATTAACAATTCACTAATGTCTGTTCACAAAAGAACTTTTCTTCCAACATGCTCTGCCCCAGCTGTTCATAGACATGGTGGTGCCTCTTCTTTACAAATGTTCTGTCCAAGTGCTTTGCCCGTTGTTTGAGACATAAACATGGATAAACAACACCATGTGGGGGGGGGGGGGGGGGGA
>WKFP01014315.1:293647-326560 GCA_011057875.1 Pterocles orientalis | reverse complement strand
GGCGGGGGCCGAATTGGTCCCTGACACCAACTAACCATAAAAAATCCCAAACTCATCAATCATATTATAGTTCTAATGAATACTGTATCAAAATTAAAGCCAGAATATAAGCTGTATGTAGACTGAAACTTAACTAAAAAAAAACACCAGTGAGGTAGGAGCCATCGGTGATATATTTAGGGTCATGAACATGAAATCTTGCAAAAATCATACAACTATGTCTTGCTTCTAAGAGCATTGTTTTGCTATAGCTAGGTCTTGCAAAGGACAGATAAGTTCATGCTATTACTGGTGTTGCATTCAGATTATTTGCTGCTAATTATTTCTGCAGAAGTGAAAATAGTGCCTTGTGTTCTTTACATAATGGCTATTCCTCTGTCAGTTACAAAGTTGCTTTAATAAGAGAGGAAAATGAAGCATTTTCACTTATAAGAGGGACAACTGAACTTTTTTTGAATAACACTGGTCCATAAATTATGAATGGCTTCCTTCTTCACATATTTTTTCCCTGTAATTCAATACTATAACTACTAAATCGAAAAACTAGCCTTCTGAAATATCCAGGATAGAGATCATCAATTAATTAGAATAAAATATATGGAGTTCATGCAAAATAAAATAGAAGTTATGTTTTAGACAGGAAGAGTAGTTTAGTGGCTCGTACAGACCCTATATTGCCAGTATTACTAGATTCTACACCCAGCCTTGCTAAAGACTACCAGTGTATCTCACAACACCTAATTTTCACTATCCAAAAGCATACCTCTCCTCTAAGCTAGCTGCCAAACCTCTCAGTACTCAATAGAAAGAAGAGGTAGCTGTAGCAGCTTATTCATCTCTTCCTAAAATAGAATGAACTGCCCTCTGAAGATAACTATTGACTATAGAGGATGTTTAGGTGATTATTGTTTGGGGCTGTGAAGCACATACTCACAGCATAAATTATTCAGTTCCTCTGTGCTTTAATTTTCTGTCACTGGAAGAGATCAGTAGCATTCCTTGCATTATAATAACCTCTTGTCCAGGCAAAAGACAAAATGAACATGAACAAATAAACAAAAAGATCTGAAAATCTGCAAGGAGATTAGAATTACTTTTTTATCATTTCGACACTGAACACAGCTTCAATTCAATTTACAGGTGAATTCTTGCATATAAAATACTCTACATATACATTTTTCCAGAACTTGTAGTACTCACTTGGAGGTTAGGAGGGAAAAAGACTGGTATTGTCCTTCTTTCGCTATCTAAAGGAGGAGATACTGTTTCTTTACTTCCCGTGACTGTAACTAAATTGCAGGCAAGCATTACTGGGCCACCTGTCAGGAATTACAGTTTTGGCACTTGAACTAAACTCATCTAAAGTACTCAGGTTCATCCTAAGTAAAAAAAAAAAATCTTCTCCTGATTTCACAATAGTAATAGAAACCTATCCAAACTCGGTTTTGGTCCAGACTGATTTGGTAATTTAGCTTGGAAAGCAGACAACACAGAAGAGAATATTTTAACTTTGGTCTATGTCTCAGAAGGTAAAGATGATGATGCCATCCTCGTAAGTATATTCCCATCTACTAATAGGCTGCAGCCCACCTGTGCCTGTATTCCATCAGCTTTATAGGATGTATGTTTAGAAGTATGATATTGAGTTGTCAGTTAACTCAGCAGTAGAGAAAGATTTCACAAAAAAAAACAAAAAAGAAATATTCAGAGATGGATCTTACTGGAGTGGTGGCCACATATGGTATGATTCTGTGCCCTTTGATGCACAAAATGCATTTCTTATACACATATTCCCATCACCTCCTATTGCTAAGGTCTAAGGATTTGTATTATCATCAGCTAATATGACTATACAGCTTTTTCCTTGTACATACTGCACACTGGTGTTGTTCGTGCTCCATACCGATTTGATACTCCATAAGAAGCATAAGGTGTTTTGTTTTTTTTTTTTTTAAGGAAGAAATTAAACCAAAGTAACTTTTGTCCCTATGTTGTACCAAAAAAAAAAGAAAAAAAAATCTTTATCTGCAGCAGGTACCTATTCTCATCTTTGGAGAATCATAGAAACAAACAAATGTACGCCTTTTTCTTCACATTCCTAGAAATGGGGCTTAGGGGTAGAGGTTGAAAGTGCTGAAAGAAAGAGTAGTACATTGATGCTGGTCAGAGATGAGATATAAAGGCCAAAGGTGAAGCTGCAGTTCACACCTGACAACTGAAAATTCATCTCATCTGCACAGCCTTTGGTTGTGATGATAGCATGACCTGGTTCTAACATGGAAGAACTGTCTGTGTGATGTTTAACAATCACATCACTTTCAAAGAGCCAGAGATCTCAAGATCAACACCTTGCTCAGTTTCTTTCCTAAGCAAACACATGAAGGGTTTCTTACTGCACACAATGAAAAACAAAACCAGTAAAAATGCTGTATGCCAAATAATTATATTTCAGCAAACTTTTTTTACTTAAAGTGTATGGGCATAAATGTTTGGCCAAGTGTATGGGTGCATATTTGCAGCCTTACATGCTCAGATCCCTTTTCAATACACAAACAGTATCGGAGATGACAATGGTAAGCTGAAGTGATTCAACAAAAACAGAAAGGGGGAAAGATGATAATGTGAGACACCTGGGTAAAATAAAGAAGGCCTGCGCTTATATCACTGAATCACAATGCTGCTTGTGCTACTCAACTTTTTTCTGTACTAAAAGGCCACCCTAGATGTATAGCATAGGAGGGTGTTTATAGCACAGACTATAAACTGCTCTCTGAAACATTTGGAACAAATGCATTTCCAAAGATGAAAAATGGCTTACAACCAAAAATAAATTTAGGGATTTGAGGTCATTGTTTTTACATACTTCTGAATATCCTTGGCTTTATCTAAGCATGGGCTTGTGAGTAACATCTGAGAAAAATCATATCAAACTTTAACTCTAAAAATTTATTTCTACCATCTTATTCTTCTCTCTTCTTCATTTCTATTTCTGTTTTTTTGGAAGAAAAATAATAACTTCATACTATTCTGTCTTCTGTTTTTAGTTCCTGTAAATCAGAGTCTATACAGGCCCATAGAATGAACAGAGGAATTTTGCACACTTGTTCTGGGAACAACTAAGAATTAAATATTAGAATGACACTGTCCAATTTAAGCATAGAACTGTTCAACTGTGGAACTTTTCAAAGGCTGTTAAATAATGGCTCTGTCAGGGCCATCGTTTGGCAAACCCAGAGTGAGATGTATTCTGGGTGGGGAAAGAACTGTGCAGCCTGAAATGAAAGTTGTGAGTATATTTACGCTGGTGTTACACTGGTGAAGAACTGTGCTTTTAGCACCAACTCGTTTTCATGCAGGTTCTGTGCTTGGGAGGATTTTTGTAGTCATACAAATGCAAATAAGGTGTACTAATATTGGAATAGTAATGCAAAACTTCTTAGAACTTTCATCCCAGATTTCCTGAAAGTACTCAGTGAGTCTGAAGGCTGATCTAGATGGTCCACAGGCAGTTGCCTCAGGGATAAAATGCAGCAAGTACTTAATAGGCACAGGAGCATACTGGAGTCTGGAACAGAAGATAAAACACACAAGCTAGAGGGCCAGGCTAGGTAGCTGCTGCTCTGGGATTTTATTCAGAGCGTAGGATTTAACCTCTGGCTGCTGCAGACATCCCATGGGCTGCCATCATAGGTCTTCAGTGCCTTTCCTGCTGTTAAAATCAGCCCACTAAGAAGAGCAGATTCTCTCCTGTCTACACATCAGTCACATGTTTAATATTTCACTTTGCAGTACTGTGGCTAGGCTGTTTTTACCACTAATGTATTCGTTAAAAAAAAATGGACAGTTAAAATAAGAGAGCAAAGGCTTTGTGAGTTCTTTGTATGAAATTTCAACAACAGCTGTTTTGTTAAAGTCTGATGATGTCAGATTGTCCCACAGTACCAATCTGGTGACTCCCTTCACCATTGTAGCACATCAAAGCACACCCTTGCTAATCAAGCTAACCAAATTAATGCAGCTGTGCTGTGACTTGCTGTGTCTGGAATTTTCTTTTCTTATACTATTGTATTTATTGTGATTGAATCTGCAAAATGCTTTTATTGTCCAAATACACAGTGTATTCATGAAATATGGAGAAAGAGCCTATGTGAATATTAAAATTTGTGACATTAAGGAGGAGAATTAACATAGTAAAATCACTATAGTAAAATTTTTATAGACCATTAAAAAATTTCATGTTCTTTCATATTTAGAGTTGTCCAGAAATGTACATGAAATACCAAGCTCATAGATATTAATATTGTTCATAACACTCTTTAAGTAGATTATCTTTTCTCAAGGCTTCTGTGTTGGTATAAAGAAATCCTTCAGCACTGTTGACATTGTTTGCAGATAAAGCTATATCTAAAGATTTTAGAACATCAGAAGGCTGATTTTGGGACAGACAGATATTGATCCTGTAAGGAGCCTGGGCAGTTTCTGTTCCCTTACGTATGATTATCAAAAGGATTCTCTCTGCAAATTCATCCTCTCAGCATATTTATTGATCTTGGGGACTGTGGATCTGATAGAAGGCTAGATTTGATAACCTGTACATCAGAGTTAATACAATCAATCAATGCTGCCCCTAATGGTGCCTGACTGTTTGCCACTATTTACAGAATGTGGTCTCTGTGAATGCACCACAGCTAACTCTCAATGCAGAAGCCAATATTAGCTGGTGCAGGTCAGAGCTCACTCCATACTACATGACAAAGTCTTTCGTCAAGAACTACAAGCCAGTTTAGAATTATAAGAAAATGTAGCTCTGATTTCTCCTAAGATTTATCTTTCTTCTCTATCAGAATGACGGCTTTCAGCTTCAGGACCAGATGTGCATTGGAGAAGCCGGATTATACTTCTTGACAAGTATATGTTGCTGTCACTGAGTTCTGAATACAGAACTATTAGATGAAAAATCCTGTCAAAGAATTTAGGCTCCCAAGCTAAGCACAAAGATGTACAAAGCTCATTCACATGAACATTAGATGAATCAAAAGATTTTCCAGTGCACTGTCTGTTTCAACCTGCATTCACTTTCTCTAGGCTTTCTCTGGACTGATGTTTGTCCAAGCTACATGTGGTGATGCTTTCTCAGTAACCTTGTTTTATCCTGTCTCCTGCCTGCAAGCACACAAAACTTTTCTAAGCAGCAGTTGGTGGAAAGCTGTCTGTCCCTATCCAGGTTCCACATTTTATTTTCAGTAGGGAGTGGTTTAGCTGAGAAAAGAGATTATGTATTTCTTTTGAAGCTCCTAAGTGAGGAAGAGTAGGTTTACACTACCCAGTTTACTGACCACTCTGTTTGATTTAGTGTAATCCATGCCAATAAGGAAAGTGTCATTTTTTCCAAACACTGATATGATATCCCTTTAGCTGCTTGTCAAAATCAGTCAGAATGCCAAGGCAGTAGGACCTCTCACCCTGAAAATCCTCACAGAAGAATTATTAACCTCCTGGAAATGCAAATCTGAATTCCAGAACACATTATATTACAGCACAGGGGAAAATTATAGTGTCTATCAACGACTTGGATGGGGGAACAGAGTGCACCCTCAACAAATTTGCTGATGATACGAAACTGGGAGGAGTCGATGACATGCCAGAAGGCTGTGCTTCCATCCAGCGAGACCTAGACAGGCTGGAGATTTGGGCAGGGAAAATTTAACAAGAATTTAACAAGAGCAAGTATAGAGTCTTGCATCTGGGAAAGAACAACACCAGGTTCCAGTATAAGTTGGGTACTGACCTGTTGGAGAGTAGTGTAGGGGAGAGGGACCTGGGGGTCCTGGTGGACAGCAGAATGACCATGAGCCAGCACTGTGCCCTTGTGGCCAAGAAGGCCAATGGCATCCTGGGGTGTATCAGAAGGGGGGTGGTCAGTAGGTCAAGAGAGGTTCTCCTCCCCCTCTACTCTGCCCTGGTGAGATCTCATCTGGAATATTGTGTCCAGTTGTGGGCCCCTCAGTTCAAGAGGGACAGGGAACTGCTGGAAAGAGTCCAGCGCAGAGCCACGAAGATGATGAAGGGAATGGAGCATCTCCCTTATGAGGAAAGGCTGAGGGAGCTGGGTCTCTTTATCTTGGAAAGGAGGAGACTGAGGGGTGACCTAATTAACGTTTATAAATATGTGAAGGGCGAGTGTCAGGAGGATGGAGCCAGGCTCTTCTCTGTGACATCCAGTGATAGGACAAGGGGCAATGGGTTCAAGCTAGAACATAGGAGGTTCCACTTGAATATGAGAAAAAGCTTCTTCATGGTGAGGGTGACAGAGCACTGGAACAGGCTGCCCAGAGAGGTTGTGGAGTCTCCTTATTTGGAGACATTCAAAGCCTGCCTAGATGCGTTCCTGTGTGATCTGATCTAGGTGTTCCTGCTCCGGCAGGGGGATTGGACTAGTTGATCTTTCGAGGTCCCTTTCAATCCCTAGCATTCTGTGATTCTGTGAGATCTATTTTTTCTCCATCCATATTGACTATAGTGTATATGATTTCACGATAATTCCATCATTATCTCTCTGCTATGGATTAGTATTTTATTCAATTTATTAAATACAGTATTCATTTCTGCTCATGTGAAATCTTATGCACACTCTCTGCTTTTGTCTGTCTGCTAGCACAGGAACACTGATCAAATTGATGGTGTTGTAATAAACCTTTTGTTTTTTCATATGTCCGTAAAAGTTGAGAATTTAGCTTAAACTGAAATGTTAGATGTCTGGAATCAGAGGAAAGGAGGAGAAAGGAGGAATTAAAAATCTGAAATTAGACCTAGATAAAATACAAAAGTGGCATTTTCATTTCGTTATTACATCCAATTAATAGTCTTGATACTGATCATGACTGAACTCTGTACTATGTGACAAACACAGCCAGACCAGAATTTGATCTGGCACTACTACAGCACTTAGAAGTAATTGAATAATCAGTGTCATGTAATACACCATATTATCACTGTTAGTTAAAGGTAGACTCCCATTTAAGTTTTTGATGTAGTTAATCCTAGTATTAGAAAGCACTGCTGCATTTTAAAAGCATTTCAGATATAGTTATTTGTGCACTATTTTTTGTTTCCTTTAGCCTGATTGTATACCCCAAAAATATCCTATTCATTTTGACAGGCTGAAATGGGCAATTCCCTACAAAGTTTTATTCTGAAATAACTAGTCAAAATGCATTTCTGTTTGTAGAAACAATCTGCCAGTGCCTAATTGTGGAGGTAAATTGCACAAGTTATAGAAACCAGGAAAGGCCAATACATGGCTTAATGCACTCATAGAGGACACTTTAGAGACTCGGTGTTTAGAAGATTAGCAGAGTCAAAAGAATATTTTTAACTTATGCTTCCTAATTTGTAAATATATTTTTTCCCTTGGTCTCCAGTATAGTAAGCAAAATAATCATGAAGCTAGATTCAGAAAAATTTCTGGGCTGCACAATTTCTCCTTTGGTATTATTCGATTATCCAGCTTCACCAAGCTTAAAATGTTATGCTTGCTGGATTTTAATCAAGATTATATAAAGATTTTAGGTAGCTACATTTTAAGCTTTCAGATAACTCAGAAATGTACTAACATACACAGTTAAAACATTATCTTCCAAAAACCCCAAACTGAACATGGTGATGATTATCTTTAGGAAATAAGAAACAGGTACCTGATCTAAATCTACCCCATGCCCCTGGCATCACAAGAGAGTCAGCTCCAGGCTCAAGGCTGCCAGGATATACCCCTGAATTTTCCAGAATGAAAAATGTATTTTGTAATGAGGCAACAAGCATTTTCAGACAAGTGGGGAGATGGAGTTGCATAAGCCAGTCAACAGGGCCTTAACTTCAGTAGGTTGCTGAAAAATATTTATACAGACAAAAAGGTCTCATCATACAACCCATCTTTCTTTTGCAATGTAAGTCAACTCCTCGCATGAACAAAAGGAGTCACCAGGTACAAGTCCTGACAGAGGTTAATTTTTTTTTCTTTTTTAATTAGAAGAGAGAAGTGTTGGTAACTGAAACAGATTCCTGGAAGATCCTATGATGAAGATCCAGGTGGTTTATTGCTTGTCTGCATAATCTTTGGACTCACAAGTTTTAAGAAATTTAATCCAATTCAGTAAATTACTGAAGAACCCGGACAAACTTTGTCAGATAATAAGGCTGAAATATGTCCTGATTTGTCTTCCCTTCTGCGTCTTTCTTTGTTCCTCCCCATGTATCTTCTTTATGTCCTCTTTCTTTTACAAAGCAAAATTTCCTTTTTCTGTTTTTTTTTTTTTAACACAAATTAAAGAACTATAGGGAGGAAGACAAGCCCAAAAGAATGAGAAAGCCCACTTCATTAAAAAAATACTGAAGGACAAGCATCCTAGCTAAGTAGGATGTCCTATAAGTAGGATGTCCTACACTGGGGAAATTTTGGACCTACTCTGCTTGCACTTCTTTGATGATCTCTGCTTGTCCAGTAAATTCAATGTTTTGGGGACATACTAAAGCTGTTTTCATTGTAAGCTTGCCTTACACCAGTAAACTGGTAGATGTATGATCTGTGTAGATATCTGAGGTCTTCAGGTGTGGCACCTGAACTACTGTGCAATAATTACACATCTAGAAATCCTGGATAAATGTAAAAAAAAAAAATCCCTAAATTCTTAATTCTTTTAAACAGCATTTCTTGTCAGGGAAAGAGAATATGCCCAGAGCAATCATGCTTGTTTTTCTCCCTGTTTTGTCAGAAGCTGAGAAGCATTACATTCAGATGACTGCAAAAGAAATAATCTTCTGGTTTCTACAGAGAAGGAGTCCCAGTCAAAAAAGGGACTATTTTGAACACCTTCATCAAGGAAAAAATCTCTAAGATGTTTTGACCAAATTCCTCTTACAGAAAGGGTACATGTTTGTGTTAGACCCTTAAGACAGGGAATTTATATCATTACAGCAGTTCCAGGGATAATTGCTTTTTTGTGATATAGATGCACTAATTACTACATAAAATAGAATTTCCTCTAGCATTTTCCCAATTAATTTTTCTTTTCCTAAGACTCAGAATTAGCTTTGGTTTTGTAATTACAGAAAACAAACATCAACACAAGTTCAGACAGCTCAACAGAACTTCTTATTTGCCCTTGTGGTGGGTTGGCCCTTGGCTGGGGGGGCCAAACCACACACACCCGCTCACACAGTCCCTGCCCCCACCCAATCATAGGGGAGAGAATTCAAGAGGTAAATGGCAAAGAGGACTCGTGGGTTGAGATAAGGACAATTTAATAACTAAACTACAATAATATTAGAAATAATACTATATACAAAGATGCAATGTGATACACAGTGATACTGCCCCTCCCCACCTGATGACCAAAGGCCCAGCCCACTCCCGGCCAATGACCCTGGAGGAGGGAGGGAATGGGTGATACACAATGATACTGCCCCCCCCCAAAAGGCTCAGCCTGTTGCCAGCTAATGATCCCCAGAAACCGCACTCACAATTCCCCCCCCAAAAAAAGGGGGGGGAAATGGGGGTGGGGTGCGCCGCTCCTGGAGGCACTCATGGAACGGAGATAACAGCCGAAGCGTCCCAGGCCGAGAGCTGACCAAAGCAGGGGGAAAAAAAACAGCTAATGACCCCCCCAGAGAGGGAGGATCCCAAAACTCACGGAACGGAGATAGCAAGCGTCCCGGGCCAAGAGCTAACGGCATCTGGGGGCGGGGGGGCAAAAGACCTTGGGAGAGCGAATGCATGCACCCGAAGCAAGATGATCCGGAGCCCAAGGGAAGTGAAAGAGAGAGATCTCCCTGAAGGGTCCTCATCTATATACTGGGTATGACGTGCATGGGATGGAATAATTGGTCAGTCTGCTTCTCAATCTTAACCTAAAAGCAAATCTCAAGCTAGAAGCCGGACTGTCTCTCCCCCCCTGCTCTGTCTGTGGAGAGGAGAGAGGCTGAATGTATTTGTCCTTGAGAGTATCCTAGCAATAACTATAAACGTTCCTTCTTATCAGTTTTCTCCTGAGCAGGAATCCAAAACATAGCTTCTTGCTAACTATTTATGAAGAGAAGGAAGAAAGAAAAAAAAAATTAACTCTCCTCTGCTTAACCCACGACAGCCCTTCACGTCTTTCCTCAAAGTTGATTTTTTTTTTAATGCTAAAATAGAGATCAACCAGTGTTTTATAACCAATACGGTTTCTCCTGTTCTTTATATTATTTTTACTCTGTTCAGACAAGCATGTGAGAAATTTCCTAACGAAGTCTGCAAATAGACTGATCACCTTTAACTAGCTGTAAATTTGACTCTGCATTTGTGAAATTCTCTGCATAAAGCATACAAGTGTATGCCATGATGTGGTTTTACACTCAGTGATCCCACAGACTGAAGAAAGAAAGTGGTGGAGCTCTGGTTTGGATCTTTCTCCAATGAAGAAAACTATACTACAGAGAATCAAAAGGACAGGACTAGTTTCCTACTTGACTTGAATGAGTTCAGCCTCTTCTTATAAACTTTTGCTTCCTATAAAGGGATTTTATTAATGATCTCACCTACTAAAACCTGACCAATCACGTTCTTTTTCAGTGTACTCTATCATTAAGAAACCGTAGAAACAAACAAACTGACAGACACATGAGAAAAAGCACTTTAAAAGAACAGATTCATAATGTTTGAGGTTTGGGGAGCTGTTCTGTTCTCCTTCCAAGACTTTAAATGACATTTTCAGGCCAGAAGAGTTATTAACAACTTAGTTTTAAAGCTCTTAGAAATCCAAACACTGACTGAATTAACTACAAGGGTGCAGAGGACACGTTTCTGTTTCTGACTCCAGCCACTCCTGTGTCTGTCAGCATGTTGGAATTAGAGCTGAATCTGATTATTGTGTTAAAATGTAGAGTACCAGTAGAAGCAAATGAGCTGCTGGCTCCGAGTAGTTTCTAGGGTTACATATACTTTTACAGTCCCGCCATTGCTTCTCTGTTGTTACAAAGCTCTGCCAATGTGAAAGACTCAGAAATTCTGGCCCTACAACAATAACGGTATCAGTATCTTGTTTGTGCTGATGCTCTGCTCAAAGAGCTGGGAAAAACACAAACATCACCTGCACTACCATTTGTTCAGTGATGTGGTCAGATAGAGAAAAGCGACCCCTTCTGCCACCAACTTATGGTACATCATCTACAACACACCAGTTATTGCATTATTTGCTAATATTATGAGCATATTTTTTTTTCCCTCAGGATGTTTTGTCACTTTGTAAACTGGTCTTTCTAAGTATATTGCAAGAAATTTCGGGGTGGCTTTTTTCTTCTTTTTTTCCCCCCAGAATTCCAATGAAAAGAAAAAGAATTAGGCAATATGAAGATATTAAACACAAAATCCTGAATATGAAAAATTTAATAGAAATTCAGAAATTGGCTCAGTAACTTGCCTGGACCTATAATCTAAAATGGACCATAAGCAAAATCCCAATTCAAGTACCCTTTTGGATCATTCCAGGTCCTGGACATATATCCGTATTTTGTGATTTACAATATCTGTATGCAAAATTAAAGAAGGAAAGTAAGTATCTAAATGGCCATTAATATGCATGTTGGTGTCTAAATATCAAGCATGGGATTAAATGGAAATGTTGTAGGCTGGATTTATTTAGACAAGAGATTTGAAATGTCAGTGAACTCTTCCCATTGCTGGTTGTTCTGTGATCTTGGAGAGAGGAGCAAATGTGCACAGGAGACTTTGTGGATAAACCATACATGAACTAGACTTTGAAAAATATGCTTGGTTTCCCTCCTGGCAATTTGTGACAAGATGATATAAAGTAGCATTTACCAACACCTTGTAAGAGATTAGGCAGTTGTCAAAAGAGATGTCAATACAGGCTTTAGCAGTTGCTTCCTGAAAGATTTCTGAGAGAATCACTAAGCTGCAGCTGAGTTTTGATAGCTGTCTACAGCTGTGCACGGCTGGGCAGATCCTATGTTTACCTGCATCTTTAGTTCTGGCTTGGCATGTGACGGCTGGAGTGACAGTGAGGTATAGCAACCATTTTTTATATACACATATTATGAATTAGGTGCCATCCATTATGAGCCACCCAATTCCTCTCTCTCATTTTTCTTCACAACTGTATGTCTTGATTCCCACAAATAAAACCATAATCACTGCTACTTTTGTTTAACATGATTTATAATTGCCATAATGATAAGGTCTCCCTTGGTAACAGCAAGTGCTTACCGCTGACTTGCAGTACAGTTCTTCTGCAGCAAGTTTTCTCTGCTTGAGACATACTGTCTCTAAAATAAACCTTTTCCTACCCTATAACAGTACCAAGAAAGTAGATTACCAATGCAGTCTTTTTTTTTCCAGATAATGACAATAATCTTATAAACACTCTGGTTTTAGCGGTTAGCCAGAACATGGGATTGTTTACACCAGAGGAAATGAATGATACAAGATATTCTTTGCAAGAAGGATGTTTATTGATGAAGGGAGCACATCAGCTTCCATTGCTTCAAACATAGTAGAAAAAAAAAAAGCCAGTGAGGGGCTTATTTTCTTTGTCTTGCTCATGATTTCCAATACTGCCTCTCCTATCATACATGTGCTAAGGGGAATACCTATCCTCTCCATAGGATTACATTTACATCTGCATTTTCAGCTTCTCTGCTGCCTTTCCTTTCAATTTCCTAGTTCAGTTCATGCACAGTCAGGCAGACCCCTAGTTCTGTTATTTTCAGACAGTTCCAGGAACAAAATAGATAAAGGTGCAGCTGGACAAGGCAGCTAAGCCACCGCAACAATTAGCTACCATGGAGAGGACATCCCATTTACCTCACTCCCAGCTCACCTGTCCTTACCCCTCCTTTAGACCAACACCATCACTCATCCAACTCCACAGTGAGGTTGTTCATGGAGTCGAACCAAAATAAAACATTTTGTTATTTTTCTGCTTTAATTTTCTGTCATTTTAGGCCCAGGATCAGTTCACAACATGGCTAGAGAAATGTCAGAGATCACAAAAGGGGATCCATGGAAACACATAGATAAAGCCTAAGGGTAGAGAGGCTCAACAATAACGTACCAGCAGAATGAGTTATCGCTCAATCATCTCCCCTTAAGCAACAAACATTTAGTAGCTTTCTCACCCCACAACATTCATTTAACAGAAAGAATGTTTAGCACTCACATCTGCTCCAGCAACAGCATGGAGTTTTGGGGGTTGGGCGGTTCTCAGCCAGGTTCAGCTCTACAATGCACCAATCTGCAGGTCCTGGAACCACAAAGATGAAGCAACAGAGGTAATCAGTGTGAAAGAGGCTTGAGGGCTGTGACTCATTTTTTCAGCCACGCTGCCCAGGATAACTGAAATATTAATATTTTTCACTGTGAGCATCATGAGACACTGGAACAGGTTGCCCAGGGAGGTTTGTGGATGCCCCATCCCTGGAGGTGTTCAAGGCCAGGCTGGATGAGGCTTTGAGCAACCTGCTCTAGTGGGGGGTGTCCCTATCCATGGCAGGGGGGTTGGAACTTGATGATCTTTAAGGTCCTTTCCAACCCCAACCATTCTATGATTCTATGATTCTGTGATATTATAACTGAGAAGGCGAGTGTTTAGATCAAAAGAAGATGTAAGAAATAGAGTTTTGAATCACTATTGTAAATCAAAACTTTCAGTGTTGAGTATAGGTAGGCCAATGCCAAAATCATCATACTTGCAGGAAGAAAAGTAAATTCTATGGTTCAAGCATGGATTCAAAACCAAAGTTTTGTCCCTGCTTTTATTACATGCCCAACCAATATCCTGAAATACCACGTTGTCTGTGTAGTGGAGATTGCAATCCTACTGGTGAGCACAGAGCCAGAGATTGTTCCAAGGCTTGCTCTTACCCTAAGGGCCATACTCACTAATTTTGTAATTAAAGCACTTATTTGGTTGCCCTATAGTATAATAAAACAGAAGAGTTTGTGGGTTTCTTGAACAGATTTGGTACTTAAATTATCCAACATTAGGTAACAAGAAGTTAAATGTAGTTCACTATAGTTTACTTCTGAACTTTGTCCCTTTTTTAAGGAAAAGCATTTGATGCAGTATGTGACACTTTTAAATTAAAAAGTGTACAGCAAAGGGTAACCAATTTGTAAGTTAAGATTTTTTTTTATGTAAAGCTAGATTATTACTTAAAGACCAAATATGGTACTTGTATGTCAGAAAGAACTCTGCACTGAACAGCTTTCCAATTTCCACTTCACTCTATTTTTCTTTCCCTTCTCTTTTCCTTTTCCTATTTGTTGTCTAGTAGACGAGAAACAGAGCACTGATTTCTATATACCTTCACTGGCTGGCTTGTGCACATATGTGCACAACTGAACATCCCATGAGAGGGAAGAGAGCCACCTCCCTCTCTGCAGACACAGACTGTGAAGTGGCTGCTTAAATCCATTCCACTTTGATCCACAATCAGAGAAGATTTTAAAGTAAAGGGTGGATGTGTGCATGCAAATGGCAGGGAGGAAGCTTCTGCAAATGGCTCTGTGAATGCAAGCCAGCGCACGCATTCCTTGCACAAGCAACAAGTCTCATGCCAGGGGAATAACAATTTGGAAGTTCAAAATGACACAGAAAGAAAATGTTAAACATTCTCTTTTCAAATGAAAAAAAAGAGGGCAGGAAGCATGTTAAGATTCTTTGTCACAGTATCATCACACAGTGCAATTCCGTACATTTCTTTGGAGGTATGGCTGTGGATAAGCTAAGTGGAAAAATGAAACATGCTGAGGCCTTTTCATTGCTGCATACCTCAAGCATTCATTTTCGGTGACTATTGACTTGGGTAAGATTTCAGAGAATGAATTAAGACCTCAGCTTTGCAAAGGATGCACTGGCACTCTCTAAATTGTTGGTCATTAGTACTTTTTACTATACAGTCCTTCCTCATATTTTTGTTTTTCCCCTTAAAGCAGCAGTATTTTACCATCCTTCTTGGAGGAAACAATGATGAATTTAATCGAGTTATTGAATTGCCCCTCTCTGGAAAGTCATTTCACATATGGGGAGGAGTGGGAACAAATCAATCTACTCATCGACTAATTGAAGGTGTGTTTTCATATGCAGCATTTTTAGAGGGCAGAGAAGATCAGAAGGACCTTAGGGAAGTCAGAGTGTCTGCTCTTGTACCCTGACAGAACTGAATTGTTAAGGAGCCAGAGTTCCTCTCCATTTACATGTTGTGGGGTTTTTTTAACAAAGTGTCAGTACTTCCTATCCGTTTATCAAAATTGTGGGTTAATACATTGAAATGAAATGTATCTGATTTTTTGTTTTCCAGAGAAGAAAAATATTTGACTGAGCAGACTTATGAAGTGTTGCTGTTCATAATTTCAGCCGAAATTCATCATTTGAAGAGAAACTGATTTAGGCACCTAGTCTATAGTCATAGAGATAAGCAGTCCAGAAGTCAACTGAGACCTGAGTAGGATTTATTAATGTTTGAAAAAACAACATTAATTTCTTCTGTCAGAATGGGAAAGAAAGCTAACTCAGACTTGCCTGACTCTCATAAATGCTCCAGTAAAAAAATATTTCTGATGATTCGGCACTCTGTTATTTGGGCTCACATCTTCCCTTCCACCCCACAAGTAGATTTTTATTTATTTCTAGAAGATGAATGCTACAACATTTCTGAGAATATATTTCATTTTGAAGACTCCATATCAGTCATTTTGATGCAATACTGTACCTGTTAGTGAACATAATGGTTTGTCTTGTAATTTTAATTAACTTCTAGTGAAACTGATATTCTTAAAGAAACTTATATCCTTAAAGAAGGTTTTATTCTTAAAGAACCACATTTACAAAATATGGAAAACTAAGCTTTATAACTGAGTTTAACAAAAAACCCTTTTTTTTTTGGACTTCTATAATTATCCATGACTGATACCACAATGACACTGGCACTTTTGTGTCAGCCTTTCGTAAATTGTTAATGTGCCTTTTGAACAAACTATTCAGTGACCAACCAAGATGAAGAACTGCAGGTAGGGTAACTCCTTGAGTAGGATTGTTTGAGACTGTAAAGCCACAATACATTTCAAGGATAATATTATTTTCAGCAGTGGCCAAGCTATGCCACACATAATCAATGCTCACAGGAAATATGAAATTTAATCTTGAAAAAAATTCTACCTATAATTTTTGCTCCCTGTTTTCTTTCCTCACAGATGGGATTTTGTCACCCTGACCCAAAATCAAAATATTCACAGGTTGATTTTTTTATATGGAACATATTATATGTTATTGCCAGAAGAGCAGTCTGCATTACAGCAATGGAACGGAACTGAAGAGAACTGGAATCTAAACATGTAAAGTTCCAGTACATAAGGCTCGTTATATGCAAGATTAACATAACCATTACTGAACACCTGCATTATGTCTACTTAATCTGGCAGGAAACCCAACTAGGAAAAAAAGCAAATAAAAATGTTGATGCTGCCTCTGCATGTATTACAAAAAGACTGTCTTTGATTCTACAGTTTTTTCTCATTTTCTTGTTAACATAGGTGAGAATTCTGTCATTTAATGAAAATAATATTCTTAATACACTATAATGTAGTTCACATTTAAAAACAAGATCCTTCTACTCACTGTATATGAAAGTGAGAAATTAACAGAAAGAAGTAAAATTCAAGTGTTGGGGTACCCAAGAATATATGTTAATGCAAAAAGATACTGTTAAGTAGCCTGTTAGTCAATAAACTATCTTAGGTTATGTTTACTTTTTTTTTTTTTTTAATTTTGCTTTGGAAAACTTTTGCTTGCAAGAACTTTGTAATAATTGAAAATACATGCAACGACTTTTAGAAAAAGAGTATGAGACGAAATTGAAAATGGAGTAACTGACCAACTCTCAAAAACCCTTTGAATAAATATTCATCATTTCCCAGTGAGCAGCTTTGAATAATATTCCACAGTTAACTGACATTTATTTAACCATCTAAGGCCAAACTTCTGAAGTGGAAATTGTCTTTAGTAGATAGCCTATATCCATGTTCTCAGCAGACATGAAGCATGTGTTTTAGGTTTAGTCATATTTACAGAGACTGTCTTGAGTGTGAACGCTCTCCTTAACTGTCAGCTGTAAGAAGAGAAGAGACTGCAGGTTTTTCCTATCGTCTTTGAGGAATGCCTAGCAAAAGGCAACTGATAGCTCAATTCAGAATTTGGATGTTAATGCAATGCAGATTAAAATATGAGTAACACCATCACTTAGGACAAGCAATAGTAATAAACGTAAAAATACACGTAACGACTAGCACAACTTAAGATAAATTATCATAATCCTCAGAACTGTGTCTTTTCTCCTAACTGATAGCTAAAATGCACAGCAAATACCTCCTAACAAGAAAAAAATATACTGAAGACATAAAGGGAATATGCAGATTAAAAACTGACAAACACGGATCAAAGCAAAAGACTTTACCTGGAAGCCAATGACTAGTTGGGAAATCTGAATGCTGGAAGATTTGCCTCAAGCCAGTAACCTCCTCCAGTCATTGTTTCCCTCAGGAAATGTCTTGTTCCAGAGGACATCAGTCCTGGAGCCCATTTGTTTTGCTTTTTTGATCTAAGATAAAAATTTTATATGAATGTCTTCATATTGGTAATGGCAGTGACACAAGGTCACCCACTCAAGACACAAAAGTTTCTGGGGAAAAATATTACCTGAGAACATGTCACAGTTCCTCATTTACTAAAAATATAGCAAAATTTCTTGTTTCAAACAGAATAAAGTAAGGGGAAACTCAGCATTTATCAATGTTTAAACATTTCAAGAATCATTTTGGTGAGGTAAGGGGATGTGTTGTTGATTTTACTTTGAAGTAAATGTGATCAAAATTTGGACCACCTGCTTGACAAGTCTGGAATCCTACTTCCACAAGCAGAACCAAGAAAGCAAATATATTTATACATATATATGAAAGGCTCAATTTTGAAGAATAAAGGGCACAGTTCAAACTAATCACACTATGCAACTTTAGGTCAAACATTCTTTCGTAATTCCAATAAATGATCAGCTGGCTACATGGGCTTATTCTCCTTTTATCTTTCACAGCTTCCCCACACACAGCTCTGAATGTGCCAGTTCTTAGATGTATGCTGAAATATGACTGAAATACTCTGCTTGGGAACAGAACTGAATTATGAATTTTGATGGTGATCCATATTTGCCAGTGGAAATAATTTTTATATAAAACCACCACTTCTTGATGCACTGTTTACACGTGTCTTTATTTAAAAATAAAACAAAATGCATTTAGTCTCAATTACTTTGAAATGCAGGGCCAAAATTTTCCAATTTGAAAATGCAAATACATTATCCAGACTTTTTTGCATCCAGGTTTTAGTAACTGCTCCTACGATCTCCTAAGTCTGTAAGAAAGATCCACATATTAACTAAAAATCACAAAACAAGCAGTCAGATATTTTGAACCTGATTTTCAAACATGCTTATGGCATTTAAACAACTAAATACTTCAGATGCTTAAGAAAGGGAAGAGGGGGGAAAAGAAGGTTCACAAAGATCTTTTCATCTTCTTTTCAGATTTCTCTCATTTTTTTAGTTATTTAGAATATGTTGCTTTTTTTTCCATCAGAAAAAAATAAAGTAGAATTCAACACCTAGCAAAAGTGAATTTACAAGCCCAAATTTTTTTTAAAACACTGGAAAAGTTGCTGAGAAAAGAATAAAAATCAAAAAGGATATAAAAGTTATTAGTACCTCATTTAAGTAATGTTAGCAAGTACAGCTAACAAATATTATTAGCAAACGTAATGTTAGCAAAAAAAGTAATATGTGCTTACACCTTTTAATAAAGATACATAATACATAATAAAATGACAACATAAATTTGTAATGCATTATGAAGGATTATATAAATGTTAATTATTATGTCTGCTGTAGCAACATAGTCTCTTCTAAACCTCACTCTTTCAAATATTTTCTACTTTAAATAGAAAAATCATGCCAGAAGTTATTTATTGGTTAATATTAAGAAATGGAAAATCATCCCCCCTCACTGGCTATTATGTATAATTAACTTCAGAGGTCATTCTGTTTAAATAGCTTTGTCCTAGGATTTTATGTTTCTTTTGCCCTACTAAACCTGGATTGTACATTGAATGTAATTAAAATATAATATACTTCAAACTGAGACCTAACAACAGGAATTTAGTTATTGACGATGTGGTGTGGTATTACTTCTAACTGATGAGGCATTTTGTTTTAACTTCAAGCCACCAGTATACAGGTGAAGCATGCTTTATGGGTAGTCCTGGAGAGGGAAAGCTTTTCTCTTTTCCCAGAACAGACATAATGGTCATAAATGCCATATAAACATTTTCTACATCATCATGTTTCCCAACAGGATCACTTCTGAGCTGAGAAGTTTTGTCTCTTAACCTTGTTCAATTTTTATGCTAATATTTCCCGCAGAAAAGGGTTGGCTGCTGTATCCTGTGTACAGGTGGGGTCTTTTCTTGCTCGTTCAGATCAAGTGCACCAGTTCCTAGTCTTTTCACAATATTATGCTCCAGGATCCCTCTTTTTCCAAATCCTTTCTGAAGACAGCTCTGTAAAGAAAAATAATTCCTCTAAGTTATCAAGCTTGTTTTGGTCCTGCTTAATTTTTAAATTTTAATTTAATTAAATTTAATTTAAGTAAATGTTTTTAGATGGGACTGTCTTGTCTAACACTAAATAAGACTATGTGTCCTTTTACTATTTAACTTGGTAGCAGAAATTAACACCAGGTATTTATCTCATAATGATTACCTACCAGGTGATCATCAATGTGGAAGATGGGACCTGTTTGCATGTCTGGTGGAGAAGACACTGAGCTTTAATGACATTGTTGTAGGACGCTGCTGTCTTCCTCGTCTGGAGGCCACTGAGGCATGTTCTGATAGGTACAAAAATGTTTCAACAGCTCTCAGATTATTTGTATTTTTCTTCCTGCTTAAATCATGAATATCCCCAGCTGTATCTGGCAAAAATATAGTTTATAACATTAGGCACCCACAATGATATACCAATCTGAATTTTCTTCTGTCAGAGACTGATGATCTTAGAAGCCACACAAAGCATGTTGCCCAGCACCTAAATTAAGATATCCCTCCACAAAGATGCCAAAACTACCTGGAGGGAGAAAATACACTGAAAGGAAAATATATCTTTCCTGATCAGAATAACTAGGTAACTGTCTAGGGATGGATCTCTCGACTGGTGAAAATATCTATGCAGTAACTGTGTAAGAAGTGCTGATTTAGAAGAAATGTGCCAAGTACAATGTTTAGATAAACTTTTCCACTGTAGGTGGAATACAATATCCACTGCCAAAAGGCCCAGATTAATCTGATTTAGTGGTCCTTCCATCAGCATAGTGAGCCAGTCTTGACCTTCGAAGACCCCACACATTCAAGTGCGTAGAAGACTGGTGAACCACTGATGAACTACGGATACCTCAGTTTCTCAGTAATCCACCTTTCTTCACAACCCGCTCAGCTGCCTGCTCTTAGCGCAGTACGGGTTTGTGCAGTCAGTAGTCAGGAGGTGATGGCCACAGCTCCAGGGATACCCAGCAGAGGAAATCCAAGAACCATTCATGCACTATTGCATTGTTCACAAATACTTTTTGAGTAGGGGTAAAGATGCAGAATTCCTCTACCCTTAGTCTGCACAGTAATTCTCCTCTTGTCTCTTACTGGTCACTGAGCCTCAAGTCCCTCACAAAGAGCTTCCCCTGGTGCCCTGAAGAGCAGTCTTCTGCCAAAATATAGCTTGGGAATTAAGGCACTGCCATGGAGATGGAAGTTCAATGTGGACGGGAGCCCTCTAAGAGAAACAGCTGAGCCTGGATCTCTTACATATTTAGCAAAAAAAGCCCTGAGCATGAGTCATGCATCACAGTCTGGAAAGGACTAGATTTGCAAACCCAAAGCGTGTCACTTCATATCTGCTGAATGGGGACAATCTGTTGATATGATCAAGGATTTCATTTTTTTTCCTTCTTTGTGCCACTATAATCAATCACACAAGAAGAACTCTCTGAAATCTTCCAGTGAATACACACATCCTCTGAGTTACATTTCTCCAGACAGAGAACAGAGAGGCACTCCATTGACCCTCTGTTCCTTGGATCTCTGAACACCCACACTGCAGTGAAAAGGGAGGCAACCTCCATGGGAAAACAGAACCTGCACTACATTTTGCCTGGACCACCACCAGAAAATGTGCTTTGAGAATGCTTTCCAGTGTAAATCCAACAGGCTAGAGAACTGTGAGTCTCCAGGTGACTCTGTATTAAGAGAGAAGCCAGACTTTAACCTAACCAATAGTGCAGCATTTCTGCTAGTCTACAAAAGCAGAATTGAAGCACCGAGGAAAACACCATTTAAAACTAAGGCACTCTTGGACTTTCAGCACCTCTACAATTAGATGCAGTTAATCAGATTTTAAACTTCATTGCCTAAATCTGCTATAAGTTTTTTGCGAAACCTCTTGCAAATCTGAGTCCAAGTCCACAAGGCTATCCAGGAATTCTGTTGCAGAGCCAGAAACTAAATCCCAAGCTCCTGAAAAATAGCTATGCAAACACTGGATGTTTTCATTGGAAAACTGAACACATTTTTCAGATTATCCTGATAGTAAAAATTGGTGTTAAAGACTTTCAGGGATGCAGAGGGGTGTGCAGCATATGTGTCAAGAAATAGCACATCTTTTGCTGACCTAAACATTTCTTTCAACTGAAAACCAATTTTTTAGACAAAGAAAAGGTTATTTACCACACTTTATGACTTTAGCTAATTTTAAAATTCTAATCAAAAATATAATTTTAAAATACCAAAACATTTTGTTTGAAAATTTTCAGAATGAACTATTTTAACCTTTCTTTTTTTTTTTTTTTTTTTTTTTGTTTTGTGAAACCATTTTAGGGCAGGAAGCTATACCCACAACCACTCTCATTTCCTGAAAACTACTTCTCATTAATTTGGTGTTCTCTAAAGAAACTTCACTGTTCTGTGAGTCCAAAGATACCTTCTTACACATTGAATCATTCTTCCTCTCTAATAAATTGCTCATACTGGAGTTATTGTCCCTCAAAAAATTTCAGCTGGACTCTCATCGCTGTCTGCCTTAAAGGTCTTTTAACTTTAAATTAAAAAAAAGCTTTTTAAAATATTTTTTTAAATCACTCTTTAATGTATTTGAAATTTTCTCAAGGAAGCCTTATATTAATTAAGACAAAAGAGTTTGGGGTTTTTTTTTAAAATCAAACCTAGTTATAGTATCTGAGAGTTCAGCTTCTTTGAACTCTTATTTCATAGAGGGAGAAGGAGATCACCAGTATTTTTTTTTAATGTTAAAACAAGTTTTCATCTAATCATATTTGGTTAACCAATTTTAAGGGAGTTTTGCTTCTTATCTGTTCCTAAGAGGTATATAAAGAAATGCCATCCTTACTTGTGTAACGTCCTAAGGTAAATTATAGGGAAGGGGAATTATAATAGCATTTATGAACCTTAAAAGCATAAAATATTGCATTCAAATGAGGACTTTAAAGTTCCTGGATTTCTAGGAAAACTCCTTGATCTGGATGTCAGGGGGATAATCTCAAACAAAAAGAGTTTAGCCTTGTTTGAAACTTCTGGACCTGGTCAGAATTGAAGGGTCATTAGAGGCTTCTTCTGCTGATAATTCACTGTATTTATAATTGACATTGTGTTATCATGGCTCAGAGCTCTCAGTGCAAAGTGATTTTTCATTGTTGTTTCAATTAAAGGGAAAAATCTAAGGGCAACATCAGGCTGGCTGTGCTTTGGCAGAGGCTGTTGCTTGGCTCTGGAGAACAAGCACTGTGCTCAGAGCACTGCTGCCCCACCTGGCTAGTTGAGAATAAGGCGTTTTATTATCAGGTACCCAATTAGTTTCCTCATATTATGCCCTGGAGCCGTACCCTTTGTCAGCGCTGCTTTCTACCTCTGCTAAATATCCCACCTAGCATCTTCCAAGACCCAGTGTAGTGACGCAGTGTCTCTGTCCCAGACAGAAATGCTCTCAAGCAACACCACCAGGGTGGAGAGCAAAGTACAGGTCCCCTGGGGAGCCACCACATGTTTGTAACAAGGCTGCTACTGAGTGCTCTGTCCTCACCAAAGACTGTCAGAAGAAGGAATTCTCTCTTAAAAACCCGAAAAGCATTGAATGAAATGAACTGTCAAGTCTGAAACACACCGCTGAAGGAGAGGTGGTCTGGGGCAGAGGGAAGCCTACACAGGTGAAAACTAGTGGAATCTTTCAGCTCCTATATGTGATTTGTTAAAATGTCACCTCAGCCAAAGGCAGCAGTCTGTGGTCCTGGAATGACAACAGCTACAGCCCAGACAAGAAGGCAAAAAGCTCTGCAGAGGTCTTCAGAGGAGCTGCACCTGCCTGCGGTGAGGCTCCTTCTCAGAGCTGCAGATATGGGTTCAGTGGGAACCACAGAGAGACCATCCACTCATATCACACTGGCAACTGAATAGCCTACAAATTATAATTTCGAGTTACTAATGAACTTGAAAGTTAATTAACCTATTCTAAGCCTGGAAGAAAATGCTACATTTGACTTGCAAAGTCCCCAGATGAATTATTTTGGTGACTTTTTCTGCTGTAAGGGAGCAGTTACTTCCCCTTTGCCTGAGTTTACTCATCTGTGTAATAAGGTTGATGATACTTAGAATTATATCCCCCTTGCAGCTTGACACTGGTCTTTTAAAATGGCAAAATGCTGAAAAATGCTAACTATAATCATCCCCATCACTGTGCCCACCCCAAGTAATTATCACATTGCAGAAAAAAAGTACTTGTATTGGAATAACAGCACAATTTATTTATGAAGAGATTGTTTTCTACAGATGTCTCAGTCTTCTCCAAACACAAAAATACAGTGAGCTAAAGTTATTCCATATTTATCCAGTTTTGAATTTTAATGAACAAGAATGAGAGAAGTTCATGAAATTTTTAAAGCCAAAAGACGAATTAGATTAATCCACTTCAGAGTCTTTCATGTTCTGGCAAAAGGTTTTGTGCAAACTTTTAGGTAAATAATGTTTAATTTAATTTAATTATTTAACTGGATAGTGCATCCATTTCAGCTCAAGAGAGTTAGTGATTAAAATGCAGATGCTGGGAATCCTAGTATCACTACATAAATTTTCATCATATTCTTAAGCAATCACTTTAAAAAACATGCAAACTATCATAATCTTCCTGAAGAGCCTTAATTTATTCCGATTTACAGGTGCTGAAGCTGGCCTTATGACACATGTGTAGTTCCTCCTTCTTTAGTGCTTTCATGCTACTGTCCTAGAGAGGCATCAAACTAAATTAATGTTGCAGCTGTTGTTAAGTTCAGAGGAATTGTTAGCAAATTCAGTTGCTGATAAGAAGAATAAAGCTGCAGGTAAGGAGAGAATTGCACTGCCTGGGTTGTGGCAGACCCCATGGCTGGAATAGCAGAGACTACAGGCGAGTCGATTAAGAACATCAAGAGTGTGAACATTAAAACAATTCTAGTAGCTAGTAGCAAATGTGGTTTTACTGGGGGAACCGTGACAGGGGCTGGAAGGCCACTGGCTCTGCCCGGTGCAGTAAAGATGCCATACAGCATCTGAGGGGTAGCTGTTGCGCCGGCCAGCCCCTGCCTGCTGCCTGCCTGCCTGCTGCTGGGCACTGACCCACTCACACCATGGGCATGGAGCAGCAGTACAGGTTGCCACTCTCTTTGTCTCATACACAGACAGGAAAAGCAAATGGGAGCATTTAGCGTGAAACTGCTCTAGAAAAGCTGTTCCAATGAATGGGGCTGTAAAATGCCTAAGGTCTAGCATAGGTGGTCCAGACTGACAAAGATGGAAAAACACTGTGTCTTCTGTCTTCTGTCTCAGTCCAGCCCTTTGCTTTCATAAGCAAAATATACACTCATTAAATCTTAATTAAAATTAAACTCTTTTAAGTCCCTCCTCACCATCCTGACTCTCCAGCTGCCCAGGTTCTCAGCTTTCAGCCCTTCCTGATTCCTCCCTCCATCCTCATCTTCTCCCCAGCAAGGTGAGAGGTCCTGAAGGCTTTGCTGCTGAAAGCCCTCTCTCTTAGAACACTTCTAACAATTTTCTCATGTTCTGGTATTTTCAGATGCTGAGCCAGAATTTTCACAGCACCAGAAAGGAAAGCAACTTACAGCTTCGTGTAGAAACATAGCCACTTCCAGTTCATCTGTTTTTTTTCTTGATTATCAACACGTTTATCATCTCTCTAATTAATTCATTATCTTTACTCCAGGAATGTGAAAGGGAGGGGTAGGAAAGAAGAAGGAGATAAGTGCACTTGTCAAAATGTGAAACAGATGCTCAAACAATTATTTGAGACAATTAATGTTCTCAGGAAGTATCAACAGGCAAGGTCAGTGGATTGCTTAAAATTTTTGCGGCAGCTTTCTGGAAAATGCAAATACAGAGGCTTTATTTTCCAGGCACGTGAGAAAATGTCTTGTTTGTAATGAGCTGTCCTAAGGAACTTCACATTTCTGCTTCAAAGTGTGGCTGTTCTGATCATTGCTAGCCTAAGTAATAACAGAGCGACAAAGGGGGAACTGTATGGCTGGTAACAGAACTAAAGAACCTGTCACTGCTCCCTCGTTCTTGTTCGGACTCAGCATGCAAAGCAAAGCATTTAGCACGTATTTAACCTTCAGTTACTCAAAGTCAATAGCACATAAGGATGCACTTGAAGCTCAGCAGAGACTGTGGCAAACAGGGTGTGCATGCAACTAGCAAGGATCTTTGCTGCACTGGGGTCTTTCATTTCTTGCTGAGGAATGACCCTCCATGAGGCAGTCCCCAAGGGAAGGACACTCATCTGGTCTCCCATCCAGCATCAAAAAAAATCAGTACAGCCAAGGATTCAGCATCAAGCTTCAGTCTGTATAATTTTGGGGAATGCTGCTGCAAAAGCCAATTACAATAAATAAATATAATAAGAAAGGAAAGAAAATCAATAATGAATAGATGTGATCTAATTACTAACATTTGTAATAATAGTTTATTGTTCTAAACCACATGTAGCTTTCATCTTCTCTCTCTGCACTCTGTCAATTTAATTTTCCTTTCTGTTGTTCTGTTATCTAAAATGATCAAACACCTACTATGCCCTGGAAAGTACACCAATTAAGAGCTGCATTTAAATCTGCATGAGTGTGCCTGTCACAAAGTTAATTGGAATAAACATATATTTGATAAGATATTGTTCAAAATCTGCTCCAAGCCAGACTATCATCTATCACAAGCTTTCTTTTTACTTGTATATATGCTTCTTCCTCTCACTTTTATTCCTTTTATTTCATTATTCAATGATAGCAGACACCAACCTGAGAGGTTCTTCCTCTTCTTCCACCCCTTTCTCCCCAGCAGCCCCTCTCCACCAGCTGAGCAGGGAGGGCAGGAGTGTGCATAGGGAGCTGCTGAATCACGTGTCCCCTCAAGCACCCACACAGCCTAGGGAAAGGGATTTTTTCACCAGGGAGCCACAACCAGGTCCGCGGATTTAAAAATTACCAAAGAGCCCATCCAAAGGCCTATTATACACAATATATGGCAAACATAAAATAGAACATTTTTACATGCTACGAAAAAGAAGAAGGTTTGTTTTTTTTCTGTTTGCCTTAACCCTGCTACTATGTCTATTATAAACAGGAGAAAGTACACATCAGACAGATCAGACCATAACCAGAGTTTACTTAATGGCAGTCCACAAATACTCTAGTTTTCTTTTGAGTGCAATGACCTCAGCCCAGCTAGGCATCAGCACTGCAGGAATTTAAGAGAGTATGTATGTTCGTCTATGGCCACTTTTTCATTAACTCTGAAGAGATTCACAGCCAATTGATACGGCAAATTTATGTCTGCAGCAACAGGAGCACTGAAGTTTGAATAGCATGTAAATCCATTGTTGCTTGAGAAAAGCAGGGCAAACAGAAATCCTTGTCATTCTACTGTTACTGGGTTTTGGGTCTTGGGTGTCTTCTAAGTTCATCTAAATGACAAAATTCAGATAATCTAAAAAGAGTCGGCATGTTAGTTCTCCTGTCTGGCGCCTTATCTTCTGGAATGAATTAGCTATCCAAATGCATGGCTGATTAAGCTGCTTTGCTACCCCTGGACCTATATCAGGAACAAATTTGATTCAGGGGATGTATTATTCATTTAAATGCTGGGGTAAGGTATTTTTAGCAGGCAGATGTGACTTAAAAATATTTACAGGGAAGACATCTGGGAAAGGAAAGAGTATAGTTTTTCCCAGTCATCGTATGTAAGTGGCATCCATGAATGGTATGCAATATGAAATCAGTGTGAAAAAATCCACCTCATTGCTCCTAAAATAAAAGGCAGTTCCTCTGCATGCATGAACTGTGTGTTTCTTCTTTAATGGTAGTTCAAATATTGAGGTAAGCTCTTTTTCATTTTCAGCACAAACACACTTATTAGCAGACTTAATAAGACAGTCTTTGTCAGAACATACTGTCCATTGTCAAAATATAAGGACTAACATTGCATCGTATGTCTGAATAGAATTACTTTCCCATAAGATTTGCTACACCAAGTGAATTACACGGTCCAGTAGGTCTGGTGTCCTGCCAGATTGCAATAAATAAATGGTAAATAAATAAATTTTCAGATAAAAGTTTAATTCTAGAACACCATCTCACTCCAGGATGCATTATGTACCTTGATAATTGCTGTAGTACACCATGTGGAAGGAAACACTTATTTCCTTTCGATCTCTGCAGGCAATTATTTTATGCCATCAAATGTGACATTTGATTACCTTTATCTGCCAGGCATAGCTGCAAACTCCATTATCGGAGATTCTTTCAGGATTACAACGGCCTTATCACATCTCCGATTATGATAAGGGAACAGTAAAGCATTCAGAAACCTCTGTAGTAACCCAGATGAATTAGATTTCTGTAGTAAGAGCTTTATAAAGGAGCATGTTCTCCTACCCCAAATCATTCATAAATCTGTAGACTCTAATAACTAATTACCTTAGATTTTCAGGGTATTATTTTTCTGGAAACCTGTCAAGAGTGATTTGCTTCTAGATATGGTCCTACCTTCTCAGATGCAGTCAGTTCACAGTTACCAAACGTTTGGCAAATGCCCAGAGG
The DNA here is from genome assembly GCA_011057875.1 of Pterocles orientalis. NCBI lineage: Eukaryota > Metazoa > Chordata > Aves > Pterocliformes > Pteroclidae > Pterocles > Pterocles orientalis. The sequence continues at coordinate 298,272 of WKFP01014315.1, read as the reverse complement.
AAGGTCTTTTTTATGTGATGTGTCTCTTTCCATCTGAACTAATTAACTGCTACAAATGTGAAAAATATCCATTTTACCATAGTGTTGAATGTTTCAAATCTTTTCATTTGGAAGATCAGAAACAATCCAATCAAATTTCCTGCCACCTGGCTCCTCCACATCACTTTTTGCAGGGGAATTAAATAAAATTATAATTTCCTATTTGAAAATAAAAGTGTAAAATATTCAACAGTGACCTGGGTGGCCCTTTAATTAGTGCTCTGTGTTCGCCCAAAACACAACTGTCTGATTTTTTGCTGAGTTTCTGCTCCTAAAAGAGGCAAGTGCTGTGCTCTCCTCTTGAGAAGCTTTGCAGGAGTGGGGGAAGCAAGGAGGATTGGGTTTTTAACCCCACAGCACCCCCTACTGTTGCTTTTAGGAATGGTACTGATCACTTAAAAGGCACTTTCCTTCCATCCCCAGCCACGAGGAGGGCAGGGCAGTTTCCAGGGCGTTTCAGCAGACCTGGAGGGGCAGAAATGGGAAAATGGAAAGACTTAAGTGTTCCCAGGAGACTCACAGGTGACTTTTTAAGGGAAAACTACTGCCTCAATAATTCAAAATAGTATTACATTTCAGTACCATGAAAATCTCAATGAGTAACTGGAGTAGCAATTTTCTAAGGGGCCTTGACCACTGCGAGAGACAGCTGTTAGTTTAAAACAGACCATCTCAAGCCATTGTGGTTTCTCCCAGTGAGCTCTATTCCCTTGCAGAAGATATGGCCATGTTTCTCTGTTATGTGACAGCTGTCAGCCCCAAATCGGCTTCCAGGTGTGCACAGAAAAAAATAAAGTTTTTGAGTACACTCAGGATTTTTTGTTTTGTTTTGTTTTGCAAATGCCTTCTTGCTTACTCAGAAATTTGGAACATTTCTGAATGCCTTAATATGGAAATGTACACTCACAAAATCCTTTTCTTCCAAAGGAACCTGCAAGCATAACTTTCAATCTACATTTCTAGGGGTATTGAATTTTTTCTTTATGTATGAACAAAAGTTTTTAAAATATGCAGGTGGAGGCAGGGGTCTGAATATGCATCTACTGATTTCTCTGTGTCTTGCTCTCCTTATCTATTAAATTCGGTTAACAGTACTTCTGCATCTCCCAAAAATGTTGTGAAACCTTACTCATTAAAGTTTGTGTAGAGTTTCAAAATCCCTGATGGCAGATGCTGCACAAGTACAGAAGCACATCACTTGATATATATGAATGGCAATTCACGCACATTCTCAACGGTGTTCGGTAAGGGAGTAACTGAAGACTATTGAATGCTGCAGGCTCATATGAAAGAGAGCTCATCAAAATAAACGATTTACCAGAGGCTTCCAAGCACCATGCTTCTTACAGATGAGATGAAGAGTTCATCCCCTTCTCTGCTTGACAACAGAGAATAAGCCATAGCATTGCACATCACAAACCGTGATTGTAGCATTCTTCTCTGTTGGAGAGTTTCACTTTATTGTACAGCCCCACTAACTGATGAATTGAGGTCAGAATCATTCATGTTATCAGTGTAAGTAGAGAAAAGAACTCAGCCCAAACATGGAAACCAAACAGACTTTCATAATGAAAAAGAGTTCAGGGATAGTGACACCTGTGACTATTGGCTTATAAGTGTGTCTTCTCCCCTCCCCCCTCTCCCCCCTCAATTTGCTATTCTAATCAAAGGAAAAATCTTGTGAAGAAAAAAAGAAAAAGCTTTTTCATTTAGTGGAAGGAGCCACTTGTATTCTGTCTGATCTACAGAAGGAAAGATTTCTGCATCCTCAGTTCTGGGAAAAGCAATCAATCTGAACGATTCTCTAATTTTAGGGTATACTGACCCAGTCACCTGAGCCCCTTCTGCAGACAACCTAGCTCCTCGAAGTAGTAAAGTCTCTATCAGATTCATGAGTCCCCAGTACTCCTCAATTTCTGGAATTAAAAGTATTCATGAGATAGGACTTTTTGGTTTTGCCAAATCTATTCAGTTTTTCTGTACCTACAAACCTGAAACCTAGACTGCACAAATTGACTCAGTTTGCCTTTTGATCAAAAAAAGTCTGATAATGATGTTTCTAACAGTTTCTTCAGCTGGTCTAGAACTAGTTCAATCACATCCTACCTTGTGACAGGCCAGCTATCTTACATATCAACCCAAGGACGCCTAAAATCTTCATTAGAATAATTAGAAAGGAAGTGGGAAAATAATTTTAAGCCAGTCCAGGACACAGAAATTTTTGAGTTAATTTTTCTTTTGTCCAGAAACAGTCCAGCTCCAGGACAGCCCTGTACCCCACAACCTGGTTCTCCAGTTTGAATCGCTCTTCACCCTGAGCACCGCTGTAAGAGTACTCCAGAGGGAAAATACCGCTATGTGGCTTAAATAAGGCTGCAGTCCCTACAGCCCCGTCGAAAATTCTTTTAAATCTGTGACCATCTTTTAAGCAGCTTTGAATCAGGAGTTTAGCTTTTAACTAATTTGCTAAGCATATGGAGCTTCCGAAGCCAAACTGACAGATGAGAGATGCAACTTATTTCCTAAGCACCTTCTATTCCCATTGATTTACCAGATCTGGGTGAATGAATACTTTTAGCTTGACTTTTCCCCAAAATGCAAGTTGTCTGAATGATTTTTTTTACCAGAAAGTTGGCATAAATGGTTTGTAAACAAAATGAAGTAATCTTGAAAACTGAGGAGGAAGAAAGCATCACCCTTGCTTTCTTGCTTTAGTTTAGAGCCTGTTATTTATTTTTTACCTTTTTACAATTTATTAACAAGCAACTTATTCCTTTCTAATCCTTTCTTTAAAGGAGATTAATTATTTCCATTGTTAACTAAAAGGTTTTCTTCTAATTAAAAGAAATTATAAGGCATTCACCAGTGGCATTATTCGAGTCAATAAACTAATTATGGTTGTGGCAAATGAAAGAAAAGCCATCAACTGAACTTAGGACCCTGATTTAGAGAACTTTAAGGATGTGATTTTCACATTCCTTGAAAAAGCAAAGGAGACCTTACATGCACTTTAGTAGTTTAGAATTTACAGAAAAAAAAATATCAGTCCTTTGAAATGAGCATAGCACCTCTGGAAATTTCTAGCCACACGAGCTACCCTCACTTGGTGTATTTTCATTGTGTCAGTTTGATTGGAGAAGGAGGGGGGAGCACTGAATCTCTCTTTTTTATTGCACTGTTGCCCTCTAAAATTCCATTCCAATTGAATCAAAATCATTCCAAATAATGAAAGTGGCCTTTTTTGTTTTCATAATAATACCAAAAAATAAATTGCAAGTGCAATGAAGACTTCTATGATCTCTCCTTTAAAAATACTACTAACATCATCATCATCATTACAGCAACAAAACATGTTTTTCACAACTTGGCAATGGGCTATGAATGCTGTGTTAACTCTACTTTTATTTGCAAATAAAAATTTTGAGAACTAGCATAGTGTGGTGTTTTGCTGGAAACCAAATATAAAGTCATTAGCCAAGTCAGGCTTGAATTCAAAGGGAGGGACTTTACCTGTTACTTATTTGTTTTCTTGCATTTGTCCATCTCCAAGACATTTTTTTTGACACAAGCTGAACGCATGAGAACAGGTAAACATTATATTGAAAGTTGTGATTCCACTCAGGAGACATGCATCATCTGCCCAGGCGTAGACTTGTAGTCTACTGCAATGTGCAGCAGAACCGGTTAATTGATAACTTATGGGTTCTGTAAATGCTTTTTTTTTTTTTTGATATTGCAAATGCTGACGTAGTCCATAACTGTTTCGCACTCCTGGTGGTACTTCCTGCTGGGGTTGCAGTAGGGTTGCAAGAGCTGACATGACCGTACCCTCAACCTTGGGGACTTCAGGAATGTTATAAAAGTGTAATGTGAGTAAATAAGAGAGGGAAAAATATTTGGTCTGGATTTTGAAGACCAATAACACAAAATTATTCCTCACAATCCAAAGTATTCCAATCATGCCACTAATACTTCTGCTTCGTCTTCTGATAGTTTGCCTCCCTCATGTCCTCATTAAAATCTTCCAAAAGCAAGCTGATTTGGAAGGTATTTTAAGGTCATTTATACTGACAAACGGAGTCAGATAACAGTAATAATACATGAACTCATCATTAACACTCAATATTTATTTGGTAATTTATGCATCAAAGCATAAATTTTGCATTTACTGTTGGAGTTTGCTGATAAAGTTTTAGCATTGCATTTTGAATCAAAAAGATAATAAAGAGAATGAAGTGCTAAGGTTGCTCAAAGTTCAGGAAATTTGCTGGGTAACAAACATTTCTGAAATTTTTTTGGAGTATGTATCACACTCTTTGACCTACTAAGTGACTCTGTACTTACATAAAGTTTTGGACTGGAGAGAGAACTAGACCTGTTGCTAGCCAAAGATGATGCTATTACACTATTTAAAATGCAAAACAGAAGACACGATTTTACTGTACCAAGCATCTCTTCCATTTTCTGGGTTGCATACGGGACTGGTTTGGATGACAGGCTGGAGAAAAACACATTGAGATCTAACTTACTTTCACCATTATGAAGTAAAATTGCATTGAGGATCAGATTTGGCAGTTTTCACACAA
>WKFP01014315.1:267853-284849 GCA_011057875.1 Pterocles orientalis | reverse complement strand
TCTTTGACCTACTAAGTGACTCTGTACTTACATAAAGTTTTGGACTGGAGAGAGAACTAGACCTGTTGCTAGCCAAAGATGATGCTATTACACTATTTAAAATGCAAAACAGAAGACACGATTTTACTGTACCAAGCATCTCTTCCATTTTCTGGGTTGCATACGGGACTGGTTTGGATGACAGGCTGGAGAAAAACACATTGAGATCTAACTTACTTTCACCATTATGAAGTAAAATTGCATTGAGGATCAGATTTGGCAGTTTTCACACAAGAAAAAAACAAATTAAAGACAAGCTGAATTTTGTGGTTTCACTGGGCCTTCTTCACAGCCACAGTGGCATGCCATCAGCAGATCCAATGAAGACCAGAGCTGTGTGCTTACAGCATGTCCTGCAGCTGCTCCTCAGATCTGAGGGAAGATGTCACACAGCAACATTCACATTTTCCTGGACACTCCAGAAAATGAGAAGCAACAGAACTTGTCTCTTTTCTTCAGCCTGTTTCCCTCTGTCCTTCTCAGTTTCCCATTGCATTTGTTTTTCCTGCTCTACAGATTAATCCGTCCAAACATTTCTCCTATGCCCATTGAACTTGCAGGAGTGTCCACTGTGACTTTTCTGAAGCTGTTCACTGTTGTTCGCAAGGTTATTTTCCCTTATGTGAACCAGTGTTGGCAATTTCAGCGTGGCTTACCAGCCTTATTTATGAGGCAACGGCAGACCACATGGCCTTTGATATTAAGCAATCTATTTGGAAAGCTGTCAGTGAATGTCTTTCTCCATATTTATTGGTTTTCCTGTTCTCCTCCTACCTTCAAGTCACAGATCTATTCTGACCCTTTTTGTACCTCATCTCTCGTCTGACCCTAGTTTTGTATTCCTTCCTACTGTTTGCTCAGTTATTGTTAAACCTTAGTCTCTTCTTACTCACAATCTCTCATGCCTCGCTTTTATACAGTCTCTCTGACCATTTAACAAAAACCTGTCATCTCTGTCCTCAGGAGTTACAACCTTAAATCCTGTCAATCAAGTTCCCACTGATATAGCAGATCTCATCTCTGTCCTGACACATTGGCCAGTCCTCTCCCTGTTGTGTCTCAATTTTCTCTCTCTTGACTTTGGGGAGAAGTGCAGGGACCCCACATGCAGAGAGAGCGGATTAGCTGGGATTTACATGCCTGAGTTCAGACATGCTTCTCAAAATACTCAGCCGGTTGGGACTTAACATTGGAAGAACACAAATTCCTTGGGTGCCTCTGAATTAAACTGCAGGGCTTCTCAAGAATTGCAAGCTTTATGCCACTCAGCTGAATGGATTTGTCACTAACTCCCAGGTGAACTTTGGGAAGATTGAGATGTGGGATATTTATTTTGTCTTTCCTGCTTTTCCTGCTCAAGCAACCTTTATCTAGTTGACTTTCCTACAGGCAGCTGGCCAGATCACAAATTCCAACTTGTAACGCTTTATTTTAAATGAAGAAATCCTGGCTTCTCTCTCTTTTTTTTTTCTTTTTTTTTTGTAGTAGCAGCAGTTGGAAGAAATAGATTTAATTTTGTCCTGCACCTCAAAGAAAACAAAGTCACATCTCCCAGCCCTCAGAGACTGCCCTAACAGAGCTTATCATGCCATCTGTGATGAAGAGACAAGAATTCTTGCCATCACCAGTCAATCTGCTGCCTAATTTCAGAAAGGATTCAAACCTTCTCTAAACAAAGCCTGAAAAAGCAAAGATGAAGGTTCTTCTGAATACTGGTCCTTTTTGCACTGCAGCCCCACACACCCTTGGAGCATCCAGCAGAGCAAGGCAGCCCCTTATGCTACAGAGATGAAAAGGAAGTAGTGGAGGAGAAGTGAGAAATGCCCCAGAGTTCCACTTGTACAATGCCAGACTGTCTTTAAGAACTTTTATGTATATATTGACCAGCTCCCTGCCCCTCTTTGTGTAGGGTATTTGCTGTAGTCATCTGAATGAACATGAAACTCAAAGACGGCCGTAACAGCAAAGTCTCCGCTGAAGTGCTCTGTGAAACAGTAGGTGGACAAATGAAAGTACAGATTTTTGTCAATAAAAAAGTCAGCCTTATGGAGCAATGCAAACTAGTAAGAGCTAAGACTAGGGTGAAAGGGCAAAAGCAAGACAGGGTTCAAAGGTCAGGACAAGAAGATTAAAATCGCACTGGACTATGGCCAGTCAGTGAAGGGTATGAAGAAATAACACGATCTGAAAGACAGGACAGCCAAAATGCCCTGGTTGCTCAGGAGCATTATCATTTGTATCACACTCAGAGCCTCCATGTAAGCATCCAGGCCTCATTGTGCTTCATACTGCACAAACAGAAAATTACAGTCCAAGCCAAAATCACAGGAATAAGCAGAGAAAAAGCATTGGCACTGCAGCACATAGGAGGCAGAGCTCTAGATGAGCAGGGAGAAAAGTGAAAAGGTTTCATGCCAGAATGACTCTGGGTTTGCTCCAAAGGATCATGAACCTCCCAGCGAACTTGCAGCCCAGTGAATTCCGTCTAGTTCCAGGTGCTATAATGAATGTTTCACAGAGAGATAATTAACCCCCCTCACCCCAAAGAGCTGCAGTGCTGACGCTTTCCAGCACAATCTGTCCATGACACCACAGTAGAGTGCAGAGCCAGCTTTATTATTTCAGCTTGTTCTGTTCCTTTTTACTGCTACTGCTCTCTAAGGTTAATTGTATTCCCTCTGCTGATGCACACTGGTATCTATACATAGACCTCACTGTATGGATTCTTTCTTTTCTTTTTTTCCCCTTTTTAATCAATGAGTTCAAACCCTTTGCAGCTTTCTCAATAAGATGCCAGGAGTCATCCAGTGAAGTGGGAGAGGGTGAGAGTAAAGGAACAAACCCTTGACCCTCTCTGACTCAGTCCACTCTTCTCTTGGTTTAGAAGAGGATTCTAAGCAGGTGAAAGAAGAGATAGAATCACTCAAATGCAAACCTTTCCCTTGTGAGAGGTGGGAAGTAATATATGGCAGCATATAGCATTGCCTTGGTTCCTATATCTCACTCTGCTTCCAGACTGAAGTCCAAGATCCAGCTAAGCAGTTAGGTCATTGCTTTTTTCTTCAGACTCCTGAGTTCATGTTCGCTTCAAAGCTATTTGGGAGACCAGATCAGTGGTCCTGTTACACTAGCCAAGTGAAATCCCAGCTCTGGATCTAAGGTGGAGACTCAAGTGTATCACATGCTAATGTAATGGATCAGCTATCTTCTTGCGCTGGTCTCATGAATGTATACATGACCACAGTGTACAAGATGAAAGAGAACCAATGGTGCCTCTCAAGAGCTGTCAGAGGGACTGAGTCACAAAGTCACCATGTCCACAGCAGCCCACAACCAGCTGCGGGGAGGACAGAAGTATGTCTTCCACTATCTCAAAGAACGTCAGCCTGTCCACATGGCTGCTCACAGCCCTTGTGTTGCATGGTGCCACAGTGCCTCAAACATGACATCCTGCAAGTCTGTGGCTCTCGTCGTTTGTAGTCAGTCTCTTACTTTCTGTGGATCACTTTCTCGGGGGTCCACAAACAGGCACAAAGACAACCAAGTTCATATGCTAGCATGTAATGCTAGCAGAAAGTCCGAAAATGTAAAGATTATGGCAGACCCACTTCAGCACAGTGACTACTGCAGTACTTGTATTTGGCCAGTTAGGCCAGGAAAAAATATCTTTCTCCTATTATTATAGCATACCGAGGCGCACTGTGATAAATTTATCCCAGTCTCTAATAAAACTGTCATTAGGGTTTGATGGAGGCCAAAAGGACTGTCAGACCATTCTGCCCTAATGACTGTTACAGCATGTTTCCAAGATAGCCATGTAACACTGCTTACCATTAGCAAATATCTTTGATTTACATTTTAATTTAATTTCCTGGGGGAAAGATTATTGTAATTTAACAGAGTTCCATAACATATTCATGGTGGTAAACAGGGAAGAGGTAAATCAGATTATTCATTTCAATCTGAAATCAACACATGCTGAAAGTAAACAACTACCTTTGTTCCCTTTTGGATGATCGGGCTCCCTTGTTTTGGAACAGTTAATACTGAACTTGAACAAATCTCTCCTTGTTTAAAAGTTTAGATTTGAGGAACAGCCCAAGATAGATGGTCTCTTTCTCTGTAAACTATTGATTAATGGATTGTACTAAATGGTGTGACATGCCCTTTAAATGGAATTTACAAGTAATATATCGTATGGTGACTGCATTATTAATGATTTTGATACCTGGTATTTGTATCTTCTTACTCAGAGCTCTTCTTATTTATCCTGGTGAAGGTGGAAGGTGAAAGCTGGTTCCCTCCAGCTTGCTGGGCTTTGTTCTCACAGTCATATATATATTCTTAGGCTTATTCTCATCATTCACATTACATCTAGCCTGACACTTTTCCTGACTATATGCCAGCACAGGAAGGCCAAAAAAAATTGAAAATCTTCCTTTGAAAGAGAATCACCAAAGCCTTTAGATAAATATATCTATGTAAGAATTGAAGATAGCTGGAGAGATCATTCTCCTCATTATTAAAATATGTTTACAGTACTACATAAAAGCAAGCACAAGGAATCCAATTTTGTTATTTATTTTTTCAATTTAAAACTTTTCTGCTTATTTTTCCTGCACTTTGAGAGGTAGGCTGGACTGCAAATGTACTGGTGTATTTACCAAGAGGTAGACTTATGCATAGAAGATTGAAATTAAGGGCAAAAGGAAATTAAAAAGCAGTTAAACAAGTAAGAAATCTCAAACAACAGCATTGTTCTGTTCATATTATTTAGTCTTTCAAGAATCAGAGACTCATGAACTCCCAGAAACAGAGGGATAACTCACAGAAAATAAAGACATATCAGAAAAAAAATATGTTTAGTCTTCACCAGAGAAAGCATCAGGAAGATGTTTATTTCAGACCCTTTCATTACGGTCAAAGAAATATGCTGTTAGCAGCTGAGGTGTTAGAAGACAAAATATGCTATCAAACTGATAAATTAAAAAAAAAAAGGAATCATGAGAATCTGGTGGAACTGCTGAGGAAAATTCCATCTAAAGTAACTGACGGAAGTTACTGAAGTGAGGGTCATAACCTATTCATTAAGCTATTTCATTGTCACTCCATCAAGACCAAGGACTGGATTGCAACTAGTAATATCATCTAGCAGTTTTACTGGATACTAACTGATATCAAATATTGAAATCTGTCTTTGCTAAAAGAGCTCAGAATGATCCTAGGAATGCTAGATTAGAGCTGCCACCCATTCAAAGCATCCTAACCTCAGCATACATATCAAAACAAACAGGATATGAGAAGGACTGGAGGCAACTGAAAATCAGAAGTCCCACTCTTTGGGAAACTGTGAACTTGTAAAAATACTCTATCCAATTTCAGAATGAATGTTGTAGCTTCCAGAATGGGAGAATGGGAAGTCCATAAACAACAGTCTAAAGTAATTAAAACATTCAGGCTTGGGGGTGATTTTGTTTCAGAATGAAAGCTGCTTAAAGCTCGAGCTCCAGATGAAGAAGCCAGATAAGCTAGACAATTTATTGAAAACAAATTTCTCCTCCCACCTCCCCAAAATAAAATCAACATTTTTTTTTAGATTTAAATAGCAAGTGTTTTTTTTTCTTTCAACCAAGAAAGTGTTATTTGTTTTCTTGACAACCTCCCTGTAATGTTTCTCTTGTTTTTCAAATAGAGAAAGGGATAGTGAGGAGAGAAATAATTACTATTCCTGACCAGCTAGTGTGAAAGTGTGGGTGTGTTCTCTCTGAGCATGTCAGTATACAAACTTACATCCTATGTAATAATTGTATTGTTCTACCTTTTGCCATGGTGTGACATAGAAAATCTCTGTACATCAAAAGACTGCTAAGAATAATAAATGTTGAATAGAGCTGTAAAAGCTTTCAACAATGTAGTAAAAATAGATACAATTCAATATTCATCAAAATAATTTCAGGAACAATTGCTGAATTCCAAGAAAAATGTTACTTACAAGCATTTAATTTGACTAAAGATAATTCTTTAAACCCTGAATGTCTTAGCCAAATGCATCTGAACTACATCTTTTAAAAATTAAAACAGAGCAGCTAGATTTTTCTCAATGAGTTCTTTGGTCTACAAGCAGTGCTTAAACAACAGTCCACTGAAGACACTGGAAATGGTTCCATGAACTTCAGTGGGAGTCTTCGCATATTGCGCACCATTGCAAGTATGGAAGGTTTGATAGATAAGAAAACAGACCTTTCAGCCTAATTGGCTTCTTGGGTGCTTTCATGCAAAAGTTAAATTTTCTTGAATCCATCTATTGCATAGAATGTATTGAATCTTCTTAAAGCAGAGATTACTTTGGCCTTTGTTTTTGAATCATTAAACAGGTTTGGTTTTATGTTTAACATGGGTTTTATACCACTTTCAGTGGCACTGTAAGTGTCCTCTGTGTTCTAGTTATATCAAACTACCTGAGACACTGATTGCGTATAGGTGCATAAAACTTCATCTCTTAGAGATATATACATCACAGTCAAAATGAAGTGTTACTCCCAAAGTGACAGTGTACATGGGTGTTTAGATAGAAGATTCCCATTATGAAAGAAAGTTACTGTTCTTGTAGACTCCGTAAGCAGAACTGGAAAAAATGAGAAGTCATCTGACATGTAAGTCCAGACTGCACAGAAACTGACCCAAACTCTTCTTCGAGTTTTGAAAAATCGATTAAAATCTGTCTGCAACTTAATTGATCATTTTTACAGTCTGCTTATTTACCTCCAAAGAAAAAAAATCTTAAGAGTCTTTCAGTCTGGATACAGGAAGTGTCAGAAATGTTTAAAGAAAATAAACATGGTATCATGGAATTTTCACATCACTAATAAACATATAAAATAAGTCGTGGTTTCTGATCTACCAATGAAAAGAAATGGAAAAAAAAAAGAGCCTTGTAAAATATATTATTAATGTAAGAGTATTTAAACAACTGAACACTTGCTAAGCATGGGAGTTCAGTAATGCTTTATCTACTTATCTGCAGTTTTTTACAGTAACTCATTATTTTGAATGGATTTTGTTGATTTTGGAATTAAAGATAAATGGTGAGACTGGAAAACCTCTTTTCCTGCTTTAAACTGAAGCAATAATACTAATTGAGGAACATGACAATTTTTCCAAAAGTGTGCTACTCCCTTATTCACAAGTTGCTGTAACAGAAATTAAATTGATAAAGAAAACATTGCAGAGAAATAAAGTAAATTTACCAATGGAACCACTTTCAGAAAGAAGTATGAACAATCAAGTATATTTAATTACTTTTTCAAAGACCATATAACAGAGCAAAGAAATGTATTTCTTTCATTAACCTACCTGGTCCTACCCTCCACATTACCAGTAAACAGAGGAGAATATATTTGTGTCCAGACCTTGTAAATACCCCAAAGAAAAACCAGAAATAGTCTACTGTGGCGGGTTGGCCCTTGGCTTGGGGCCAAACCACACACGCCTGCTCACACAGTCCCCGCCCCCACCAACCCAAAGGGAGAGAATTAAAGAGGTAAATTGAAAAAGTTCTGATTGGGCAGAACCAGCCTGATTGGCAGAACCTCTAGTGTTGACTAGCCAAGCGGCTCTTGCTAAATGTGTATCCCAGTCTTTGGGGTAAAGGAAAAAAAAAGACTCGTGGGTTGAGATAAGGACAATTTAATAACCGAACTACAATAATATTGGAAATAATACTATATACAAATATACAATGTGATACACAGTGATACTGCCCCTCCCCACTCCTGGCCAATGACCCTGGAGGAGGGAGGGAATGGGTGATACACAATGATACTGCCTCCCCCAGAGGCTCAGCCTGTTGTCAGCTAACGATCCCCAGACACTGCACTCACAATTCCCCCAGACGGGAGGGGGGGAGGGGGGGTGGTGCACCGCTCCTGGAGGCACTCATGGAACAGAGATAACAGCCCAAGTGTCCCAGGCCGAGAGCTGACCGAAGTGGGGGAAAAAAAAACCAGCTAATGATCCCCCCAGAGAGGGAGGATCCCAAAACTCACAGAACGGAGATAACGAGCGTCCCGGGCTCTGAGAGCTACTGGCGTCTGTGGGGAGGGAAAGGCCTTGGGAGAGCGAATGCATGCACCCGAAGCGGGATGATCCGGAGCCCAAGGAAAGTGAAAGTGAGAGCTCTCCCTGAAGGGTCCTCTGGGTATATATGGGTATGATGTGCATGGGATGGAATAATTGGTCACTCTGCTTCTCAATCTTAACCTAAAAGCAAATCCCAGGCTAGAACCCCGAGTGTCTCTCCCCCCTGCTCTGTCTGTGGAGAGGAGAGAGGCTGAATGTATTTGTCCTTGAAAGTATCCTGGCAATAACTATAAACGTTCCTTCTTATCAGTTTTCTCCTGAGCAGGAATCCAAAACATAGCTTCTTGCTAACTATTTATGAAGAGAAGGAAAAAAAAAAAAAACAAACACCTCTTTTCTACTTAACCCACAACATCTACTCTGTCCAAAGTTTTCTCATTTGCTTTTTAAAACCATGTGAAAAGTCAAATGATTGTCTTCAAGAAGTTACCAGTTTAAAATTATTTTTAATTCTTCCAATCTAGCAGCATTCAAGATGAATAGACATACAAATAAAATTAAGTTTCCCATAGACCTCCATATAATCACTTGTTTCCATTCACCTATAAACCACTCCTTTGACCCAAATGATCTCCTCCTAAACTGATTTTGTACACACTCTCTAAAGATTTATTTTTCAAGGAACAATACATGTAAAGGAGTGAACATTTTCGGAGGCTCAGCTTATGCAGGAGATAATAATATAAATTCTACACAAATATATACAGAAAACCCCACACATATATACAGTCAATATACAATAAGCAGAAGTTTGAAGATGCTTCTCTGAAGAAATAATGGTGTCTAAAATTCAAATTCCCAGCTTTGGATCAAACACAGCCTTCTGTGGGCAAACGCAGTGTCTGTGAAAGCAGAACCCCACCATCACCACATCAGTGACGAACGCAGCACATGGTAACCACAGGTCTCATCGCTACATAATTTGACAGTGAAATGGATGCAGTGTGTCATACATTCCCAGTACTAATCCCACTAAACAGGTAACTATATATTATAGTAAGGCATGGCTATTGGTCAGCACCCTAGTGACAAGCTCTCCTGTGATGTGAAGTGGCCATGAAAACTGGACTATTTTTCCAGTTCTTCCTATTACTTTGTCATGAAAGTATTGACAGAAAATGCTTTTCTGTGATACTTTTTCCTTGATAAAAATGTTGATTTCAATAGGATTTCATTCGGAAGAGAAAGGAGCCAGCACATTTTGATATCATGAAAATGCCCATTTTTTTCAGCATCTCCATGGGGAAAAGATTCCTCTTTGGAATTAACATATTCTTTTGTACCTTTAAAAGAAAAACACCAAATCAAAATAAAACATTCAAATCAACCTGAGGCACTTTTTCTTTCGTAGGACATATAAAAGCAAATGCATATATATATATGTAAAAATAATAAAAACAATAAAACAATCTATATTTTATCCTCTTTGGGAATGGTAGAAAACTCTGAGCTATGACCAATGCATGGCTAGCCAATATAATGTAGGAATGAGATAACTCAGAAAGCAATAAGAATTCAGAGACATGCAAACCCAATAATTCCAAACACACTGTCTGTGGAGTGCAGCGGGGCAGCTCTGACCAGGGCAGGCAATCCCCCACAGCAGGGCTGTGGAAGGGCAGAATTGCTGCTTACTGGCCTCTGCTGGCTCCTGCAGAGCAGACACAACCATCTGACCCATCAAAGCCCTCAACACCCACCACCGCCCACCCTTCACACAGGCTGGACCGCGAGCCCAGCTGCAGGGAGTGGAGGATGCTGTACAGCACAGCCGCTGACAACAGGGAAAATCTGCTGCTCTTCTGACTTGTCTGTTGCAAGTGATGCATTTCTACATCAGGTTTGAGAAAAGCTGTGGGTGGAGGTGGATCAAACCTGGTGTGTTAGCAAACCACGATGTACCAAAATCAATATATAAGAAATACCCAATTGCATTTAAAGCACAAGCTCAGTCCCAGATACTTCAAGACCTTGGACAAAAGATGTTTGGCCTTTCCTCCACCCCACTGCAATGAACCACTGCATGCTGACCACTCAGCCACTGACTTGCACTGAAAGATAGCAAACAAATTACTGGAATATCATCACAATTAACACCACTCTAACAAATATGTGTCAGCAACACTAATTATCCCTAGGAATGGTGCTCTGCCTGGCTTGCCCAGAGCATTGTCCAACCTTGTTGAAATACTTTCTATTCCCAGGGGAACCTGACACCCCTTGGTGGGGTGAAAATGGCCCCATGGTGCTCTACCCACAAGGACAGGCTGTCACCTTCCTTTGATTTTGAGAAGAAGGAGTTATCTCCTTTTCCTCAGGAAGCAGAAGGTCAAGGAACATCTGCATTTCAATGGAAAACCATTAGTAGCGCTAACAAAAGGAGCAGCTCATAATTAGGGATTATTAGCCCAGCAATATGTAATGACTGATAAAGAGTTAAAGCCAATGACTTTTAAGATTATTAGGCCATTCTGTCACCAGTTGTTTACTCTTTCTATAGACACAAAAATTGGTTCACTTTAACTACTGCAGAGCTTTGTATGATGCCTTATAGGGTAGGAAAGAGAGTGCAAGCTGTAATACTCTAATACACTCTATGATATAAGTCGAGCCCATAGGAGATATAAGTTGAAACCGAAGAGAAAGCCTGGCATTTATTTAGGTAAGCAAGCTGCAGCACAGATGAGGATAGTCTTGACTATCATTTTAGGTATTTCTGCAGTAGACTCGAGTGCCACAATGGAAGCCTGTGAGGTTTGAGCTGAATTTACTGCTTTCGATGGTTACAAAAACTTTTTTCCATTTTTCCAGAGCACTGGAACAGGCTGCCCAGAAAGGCTGTGGAGTCTCCTTCTCTGGAGACATTCAAAGCCCACCTGGATGTGTTCCTGTGTGATCTGATCTAGGTGTTCCTGCTCTGGCAGGGGGATTGGACTAGATGATCTTTCGAGGTCCCTTCTAATCCCTAACATTCTGTGATTACGTGATTCAATTTTTCCATTTGAAGAAAAGTTCAGAAAATGTTTGGAGACAAATATATGTAAGCAAAAAGACAAAAAACTTTTCTAGGTGAAAATATCTGAATGTACATTAACAAGGTGGTACAAGACTGTGGTCTGAAGGAAATCCAGTCTTGTGACCAGATTCAGTAAAGAGCAAGAGCACTCACTTGTACTTTCAAAGGCAACAAGCCTTAATCACCTATTTGAGATAAGCATGTTCTCATGTCTTTCCTGAATGGAGGGAAAAGAAAAATCTTACTTCTCTAAGTGCTTTGCCAACCAAATCTTCAATAATGACCTTTAAGCAATTGCAAATGGATCCTGAGTGACTGTTGAATAAGCAGAACTGCTGAGACTCCTGGGCCTGCTTCTAGAAATCAGGCAGAAAACAGCAAAAACCAGATCTTCAATGTATGTCCCAAGGGGTGGGAGATATCTTAACAGTCTCACCTATGAACTCTTCACTGCTTAAGATGCACCATGCATCCCAGTTGCTTTACACCCTGAGATCAGGAAGGTATGTGAGCTGGACATTGGCATCGCACATGAAGGGTTCTCTACTTCAGCAATGGAGAAATAATCAGGGGAGATGGTGCACCCCAGGGCAGACTTCAGAGGCAGAAGGGAAGAGGCAGGGAGGGAGCACAGGACCATGCCCTATGCCATCCGTCATCCAGCAGCCGCCTCACAGGAGACAACCCTGTAATAGAAGCTGGCTAATTTCTTTAGAAGTATCTCATTAGTCCCTCCCTCCTTGAGCTGCCTCTCTATTAAAATATGATAAACCAATTCTGCCTTTCCTACTTCCAGCCTGTCCCCTTAATGAAATGAAGTTAAGTCATGCTGGCCAGGACTCAAGATAGAGATAATTATACAGGGGCCAGGGGAAGTATTTCATTTGCTAACTGCAGAACTGCTCTATCAGTAGTAGAGATGGGATTTCCCATCCCTCCCCATTGCTCCAGGAAACTCTGGACAGAGAACAAGAGGGTGTCCTGGTTTAGCTGGGACAGAGTTAGCTTTCTTCATAGCAGCTAGTGTGAGGTTGTGTTTTGGATTTGTGCTGAGAAGAAGGCTGTTAACATACTGACGTTTATAGTTGCTGCCAGGACAGTCAAGAACTTTTCAGCTTCTCTGGTGTGCCGGTGTCTGCAGGTGCAGGAGAAGCTGGGAGGGACCACAGCCCCAATTACTAGTTTAGGATTTGTTCTTAGGTTTAGGATTGAGATACAAATTGGCCAACGGTATATTCCATATAATGCACGTCATGCCCAGTATATAGATGAGTCCCACACTCTACCGACTGAGCTAGCTGGGCACAGAAGAAGCATGCTGGACATATAACCCAGAGGTCAATGGATCGAAACCATCCTCTGCTACCAACAACCCCCACTGTCCAGCCATTCAGACTATAGCAGTCTCTGAGGCAGCAGCTGTCAGAGTCCCAGGATAGCTCCCTTTGCCCAGCACTGGCAGTGTTACTGTGCATCACTCATTTGTGTATTTGTATATATTACTATTATCATTATTGTAATTTTCAACATTATTATAGTTTAGTTATTAAATTGTTCTTATCTCAGTTCAGTCTCTTTTCCTTTTACTCCTTCAATTCTCTCTCCTATCCCTGGGAGCAGGGAGGGTGAGTGAGCGTTCCCTAGTGAATATATTCTACACAGGCTCTCTGCATGACCCTTTATTGTAGCCTATATATGACTGACCAGGAGCAATGAAAATGGGGCGTCTGATCCTGGGACTGGATTTCACTGCTGTGCAAGTCTTCCCTTTTTGATTCCCAGCTGTGGTCATGCAATAACCCCTGTGTGCAGGACAGTGTCTACTACTGCTATACAAAGATGTACACACTGTCATGAGCGTTGTCTTTGTCTGCTCACGAGGGTGCTTTGCTGCTCCAGCTGTGCAGAAAGGACATGCCAAGGGCTGTAACCAAGGCTCTCACTTCCCTCTCTGAACTGAGTAGCTGCTTCTGAGAGGGTAACTTACTCCCTCTCTGTGCGTTGTGTGGATAGTTTTAATGAGGGAGTTGGCATGTAAGGGGACGACCTTTGCACGTCTGAAGGGATAAAAGAATACTAAAACCTACAGACCGAGTTGTGATGTTCTTACTATAATTCAGCCTGACACACTGAAATGTTCTAAGAAAAACTATTCAAAATTAAAGAAGAAAGCAGATTCTGTACTGCATATAGGATTGTCCTTTCCACCTCTCACCCTGAACCTGGCAACAGAGGGGAATTTATGACTGAAATTTCAATTTCTACTTTTCTTCTTCCACTTGTACACACAGAAACACATTTCTGACTTCCGTCAAACACACACTCACACACAAACACACTGCTGACTTCCACCAGGCATTGCATTTTTGGCAGGCAGCTTATGGGTCATAATGAATCTGAGAATTTGACTGATATTTCTTTTAGCACTTTGCCCTCTTAAACACTGACAGCATCCCAGAGCCTCTGCTACTTTTCACAGCCAGCTAAGTGATGCATTGCTGTCTCACCAGCTACATTTGAATTCAGTTTTGTGCAAGACAGAGGTTTCTTCTAGATATGCTGGATTTTAATTGAGTAAGGAAAGAAACACAAAAAGTTATAAATGAGTAATCTGAGAAAAAAATTGCTGTATTTTATCCAGCCCAACTTAATTTAGTGTCAGCATAAATAAACCAACTCTCTTCCCTCCCATAATCACTATCCTTCTTTCTTTTTTCTCAGAACAAGTACTAGCTGAGATTAGAGTTGAGACACATACTTTTATTTTTATTGCTTAAATTTATATATCATGTTTCATCTCTATCAGAAAGACAGCCACCTCAGGGAAAATCTTGGTATTTTCCACCCTTCTACTGTACAATAAGTGAGAGAAAATTAAATTAACGCCAAACATATATTCTTGAATAACAGCCATTCCCCATACTTCTCACTCCCCAAACTTTGTCCTTAAACAGAAGCAGAGTCATTCTGTACATGCATGCTGCCTGTAGCAGGCAGAGCCACTAGCACATGTCACAGAGCATATCCAGACAGAATCTCCCAGAGTGGAGTCTGCCCCAGAAGCCTGGGGCAAATCTCTGGTATAATTAACACTGGAGATCAAGTAACCTTGAAAAATTTGTCTGAGAGATAAAAAAACCCAAATCAACAATAGTACTGGTGTACCCTGTACTTTCTGATCTCCTCCCCCTCCCCTTTTTTTTTATATTCTTCCATATAAAGAGAGTTTTTTCAGGCCAACACAGTCATTGCATTAAACAAGAGGATCAGCACATGCAAAGAGAAGTGAGGTCTCTGTGACAGAACTTGGTTCAGGTGGGTGATTCACCATGTAACAGAAGGAAAAAGGAAGAAATTGTGAAGGCAAATATCTCTGATGCTCTCAAAGATGTCTCTCCATCTGTTTGACCATCCTAATCATTGCATTTACCATCCAGACAGCTGCTTCAGTGAGCAAAGAGTAATCATGCAGGCTGCAAAGAGGAACTGTATAGCTCATCCAAAAACACGTAGAGATCAAACTCTCCCAAAAAATCCATGAGAGCTTTCCTACACCATACCCAAAATTGCTGGTTGCTGGCTGGCTGAACAAGAGCCACAGCACAGCAGTCTCATTGCTGCCACCTGGAGAAGTGAAGACCTGGCTAGTGTGTCCTGTGGAATGCAAGTCATAGGAACCAATGTCATAATAGCTGAGAAAATAGCAAATACACAACTGTATAAATGATATGTAAAACCAAAACCAGAAAGGACATAATCTGTTTAGCGATAGAGAGAGAAAGAGATATCAGATGGGAGGAGGTTGCTACCACTAAGACAATTCATCTGGTTTGGAGCCTGCTCTCAAGTTTGCCCTTGAAATGAGTACAGCCCAGACAAATTCTTCCAATGGCTTACAAATTGTTGACCTCTGGTACTCTGATGCAAAGCGGAAACAGTGGGTGGCAATGCTCTGCTGGTTTCAATTAAAAGTTTGAACACAGCTCCCATGCTCTTCCAAGGTAATTTCCTAATCACTGACCTCTAGGAGAGCTCAACCTCCACCTCCAAATCTGTTCTAGATGATATGAAATAGCCACTGGGGTTTGGAAACAAAATCTTGTTTCAGTTTGCTAATTCCCCAGCTGCTGAGCTACCTATACTTTCTTTCTGTGTTTTCTTCCATATTCACTTTATACAATTGTATGCAATATGGCTTCTTTGTGGATACTTGAACAACTCATTATCTTCTTGTATATTTCCATGCTCCAAATTGAGGTTCATGTGCTCAGTTTTACCAGAAGTGAAAAAAGAAAGTGGAAGGTGATGCATTATTTCAAGGTATTCTCTAACTTGCACATATTCAGAAAGGGGCTGTGCTCAGAGGTTTTAAAAGGTTGCTGGCTTCTGAGTGCATTTGGGAAGTTTGCAACAGAGAGCTGGTGTTTGATCTCTTATTGAAATATCTTTTCTATCTTCAATAAAAGCAAAACTATGCTAAGAATACAGGTAGGTGATTTCTGAATTTTCAGTACACTGCTGCCTCTGTTGAACCTCCACAGGTTAAACCTCCAGATCTGTAATTTTAGATTCTCTCCTCACGTTAAAATTCCTAGGTGTATGGCATAACCCACTACTCATGTTTTCATTTAATATTTTCACTCTACATCCCCGTTAAAAAGGTTTCACCTAAAAGACATGTATACACAGAAAACTACACAGAGATCCATTTATCTGTCTCAGAAGGATGAAGAGACAGGAAAATGATGACAGAATATGAGTCAGTACCTCCAGGGTGGCTGAATATTTTGCATCTGATTGCTGAAAGCCAGTTGCCAATCCCTTTATTCAGAAGAGAACCTGTGCATTTCATTTGGGCTGTATGTTTTGCTTTTATCAACTGCACAGAAAATCCAGTTGAACAGATGCAGAAATGAATATTTTTGAACAAAGCCTTTATAACAAATTCTGTATAACCATTTGAGAACTGTTTTTCCCACATAATACAGTTGTCAGGAATGTGCATGCCCTGCATCTTTTTGTCTGTACCTCTCATTCTCCCATCCTGTGCAAGAGAGCTGTGACACTGAGCCAGCGTAAAGGGGTTGTACGAAACACCCACAACCAGAAAACTCTCCAATTGGTATGAAGCTCCCTTTCAGTCCCAGCTATCACAAGCTGACTGTTGCCCTACGCCTCTCCCCTGGTCAGGGAGTGGTGATATTTCAGGGTCAGAGACTGTGACGAAGAGGAGTTACACTACACATTTTTGTTGGCACAGAGTCCATCCCAGCTAAGCAGTGGAATTAGATCAGCCCAGGTGAGCAACATCAGAATTTGAGCTGACCCTGCTCATAAGGAAAATATAAATGGGTTTACCAACATTGCAGTTAGATTACAGAGGGCGGGTGATATAAGCATACCTTGATATGTCAAAGGAAATCCCTAAATTTCTATTTAGCACCTAGAACTTACATCAGTATTTATAAGCAATTCCATTTTGTAAAATATCGTGACCAACACAGTCACACTCACAGAATCACAGAATCACAGAATGTTAGGGATTGGAAGGGACCTCAAAAGATCATCTAGTCCAATCCCCCTGCCGGAGCAGGAACACCTAGATCAGATCACACAGGAACTCATCTAGGCGGGCTTTGAATGTCTCCAGAGAAGGAGACTCCACAACCTCTCTGGGCAGCCTGTTCCAGTGCTCTGTCACCCTCACCACAAAGAAGCTTTTTCTCATATTCAAGTGGAACCTCCTATGTTCCAGCTTGAACCCATTGCCCCTTGTCCTATCACTGGATGTCACAGAGAAGA
>WKFP01014315.1:219355-267833 GCA_011057875.1 Pterocles orientalis | reverse complement strand
TAGAGGGGGAGGAGAACCTCTCTTGACCTACTGACCACCCCCCTTCTGATACAACCCAGGATGCCATTGGCCTTCTTGGCCACGAGGGCACAGTGCTGGCTCATGGTCATCCTGCTGTCCACCAGGACCCCCAGGTCCCTCTCCCCTACACTACACTCCAACAGGTCAGTACTCAACTTATACTGGAAGATGCAAGACTCTACATTTGCTCTTGTTAAATTGCATTAAATTTTTCCCCGCCCAAATCTCCAGCCTGTCTAGGTCTTGCTGGATGGAAGCACAGTCTTCTGGCGTATCAGCGACTCCTCCCAGTTTCGTATCATCAGCAAACTTGCTGAGGGTGCACTCTACTCCCTCATCCAAGTCGTTGACGAATATATTGAACAGCACAGGTCCCAATACTGAACCCTGGGGGACTCCACTAGATACAGGCCTCCAACTAGACTCCATTCCATTCACCACAACTCTCTGGCTTCTTTTCTCCAGCCAGTTCACAATCCATCTCACTACCCAATCATCCAGATTGCACTTCCTCAGTTTAGCCGCAAGGATACTGTGGGAGATGGTGTCAAATGCTTTTCTGAAATCGAGATAGACCACATCTACTGCTTTACCATCATCTATCCACCTGGTAATATCCTCATAAAAGGCTATCAGGTTGGTCAAGCATAACTTCCCCTTGGTGAAGCCATGTTGACTGCCTCTAATGACCTTCTTATCCCTGATATGCCTAGAGAGAACATCAAGAATAAGTTGTTCCATCACCTTTCCAGGGATGGAGGTGAGGCTGACCGGTCTATAGTTACCCGGGTCTTCCTTCTTGCCCTTTTTGAAGACTGGTGTGACATTCAGTTTCCTCCAGTCCTCAGGCACCTCCTCTGTTTCCCACGACTGTTTCTGTTCTCCCTCCATGCCTCCCTACATTTTCATGGAGCAAGATACTCTCAAGTGGGTATGAGAACAGAGAGCAGGCAGTGAATTAAACCACAGTTTCAAAAAAAAAAAAAGGAGGAAAAGGAAAAAGAAACAACGTTTTCTGCTACATTTTATCATTCATATTCTGTAAATGTATGCACAGTCAAGAATTACTATAAACGAGGCATAGATCCTGAGTGGAAAAAGTGGAAAAAACCTCCTTACGTATGCATATATAGGTATGTTTTTATATATGTCTGTGTGTATGTTTACATTGCAAGAAAAGCTGCCATCATTTGCACTAATTGCAGCCATTCTGTGTAGAGGTCAAACCTGTGGCCAGTCCCACTCCAGGACAGGCTGCAGCTATTACCACCTTGAGAAATTACCATTGCCACAACCACTAACACATTTTTCCAATTAGTTTGAAGGAGGAAATGAGATATTTTTCTTTGTTAATGCCTTTCTCTCTTCCTCTCCTTGCCCATCTATTTTATGCTTCCTGATGGTGCTCAGGAGGCCATCGGGTTCCCCCAAGCACACTTCCTGCTTCCACCCAGCAGGAATAAACTGTTACCGCTTTGTTTGAAATTATTTTTGAGAAGTCTGATTCCTCTCACCAAAATGTGAATAATTGTAGCATTGACTCTCAGCTTCCTCCTCAGGGATCCTTCTGAGTTAAAGAGTTATTAAATTTATCCTGACAGGGATTGCCAAAGAAAACTTTATTTGAAGGACAGAGTGGGGAACAAACTGTTTGCTGAACTGAAAAAAGTTTGAAATACTATAAAGGGAGAGAAAAAGTCCCGTAATGGAAGGTGGAAATCTGGGACAGACAAATCAGGCCATAAAATGTAAGATCAACACAGCAGTGGGAAGCAGGAAAGCTTAGCCTGGGCCAAACATACCAAGGGAGACTATTACACACGCTGACCTCAGATGTCATATACAACATGCGTCTGCAAACCACCTCATACTTCAGAGTCCCACATTACACTGAGCTCAACAAGTCCATGCTGGAAAGGAAGAGTGCCTTGAGTCAACACTGTTAAGTGTTCGGTTATGAATCTAAGATACAGACATCTTCAACCCCAAGTACACAGTTTTTCATTTATAAACTAAGGCCACTGCCTTTCCCATTTTAAACACCAAGAACATGGTTCTAAGCCAGGAAAATGGGGTCATCTTATTCAGCACATCTGCTTAATGCATGCCTGTTAATCACACAACATCCAGTCCAGTGAGGAGGCAGAAAAGCATGGCAGAAACAACACAGCTTAACTCTCTTTTGGCTATGTTCCATCAAATATTAACAAGGCTCCCTGAAAACAGCAAAGTGCTAGTGGGCTCCATCAAGTCAGGTGACTTTAAATTTCACCCTCACTTAAAAGTGTAAAGCTCAGATACAATTTTCAACCCTTCTGGTTTCCACCTGAACAGGACGAGCATAAGTACTTGAGAGAAAGTTGTTCTCCAGGTGTTCTAGCAACAGCTGTCTGTAAAAAGTGTCAGAGATTTTACAACAAAGCCTGCTTTCCGTTAGAGTTTTGGCTTAGCTTTACATTGGTAGGTGGTCCTGCACACTAAGTAGTAACGTCACACTTTGGCTTGCACATAAAACGAGTGTCACCTGTCAATAGTAGTGACGTCGTAGAAAAAGCCCAGGAGAGGATCTTTTTTTTTTCAAGTGATCTGGTCAAACAACAGCAAGCAACATACAGACCTCTTGCTAAAAGTGACTGGGAAGCATAAGACTTTCAGCTCTATCTCAGCAGTCCATCTTTCCAGGTGTTTCCCCACTGTTACAAAATGTGTATATATGCAACAGTGGGCTGTAAGACTTTTCTCTACTTTTGAAGGAATACCATGATCCTTATACACATCAACACAGCAGCCACGAATGGCAGGTATATTACTGACCGACCTACTTCAGACCTTCATTGCCACAGGATATGAATGGCTCACAAACTGCTCGAAACATGTACCCTGACATTTCTCTAGTGGTATAAAGAAATGCTACTGTCACCCTGGAACTTAGCCTAATGAGGTGGAAACAATGCAACATCAAACATGGGCCCTATCACCAGCCCCATTCTATGTTCTAGAACAACAGAGGTCCCCCTCACAGCCCAGCTGCAAGTACCCACAAGAACCCTGACAAGCAACAGCTAGATTTCTGTTGGCAGTCAGGTGTTTTGTGTGGTAAGAACCGAGGCTGTTTCCTGGTCATCAGGGTAGCAGTCAGCATCACCACTCTCATGGCTTTTCAGAGTTCCTGACCTGGGCCAGTAGCTTCAAGTCAATGTCCTTCCCCCTACATTCACAAGTGAGTCATTTTCCTCTGTCCTGAGAAACTGGCAATGACACCCCAAAACATCTTGCAGACAAAGGCTTCCATTTTTCTCCTGAATTTTCTGCACCAGCTGATGCAGCTAATGAGAACTCAGATTCTCTCAGAGGCACTAGTATCATGGTGGTAGGGAGACCCACGCTTGCTGAGAAATTTGCTCTGCTATCTAAACCCACCATAAGGTACACGGAAGGCAGTGTAGGACCAAGAGATATGTGACAGAGCTACTAGCCTGGAGGTAACTTATGTCTTCACTGAAGTTTAGTGAAGAGTAGGAAGGACAAACCATCATCAGAGTAAAAAGATTGGCAAACAGCATTAACTCTGCTGACCTTTCTTTTCATACCTACCTGTAGCTTCCTGGTATTTTACTTACAGAGTTACACCCTACCTCATCTTTCATGCGTTCTCTTAAGAAACACTCAGCACATTGTGTAGACCCTGAAAAACCTCCTCCATTAGGAATAATTAAAATGTCAGAAGTGCTGTCTGATCTGAGAGAAGCATAGACCTCTAGGGAAAGAAATAGGGTAGGAGTAGCACTTTTACTGAGACTGGAGATAAGAAGATTTGACAGTCAACCCCACAGAACCCAAAATTTCTTCCTACTTGGAATTCTTTCTTATCCTTTTACTGAGATGTAACCAGGCTGCAGATAACCGTAAATAGATGGGCATCATAAGCAATAGAGTTCAAAGTTCTGTTCTGCAGCGTATTTCGTCATTTTTTCCAAAGGTTTTCATTAGGATTTCAAGATATCTCTACGAAGAGTTTTATTTGTGTATGAGGAACACTGGTGATAGTGGTCAGAAAATGGAGGCCTTTAGACTACTAAGGGAAGGAAGGGAGGCAGGGAAGGGAGATGCTAGACCAGATTTTATCAGTCTGGAAGTAGAAGTCACGTATGAAATACAAAAGCAAGGTCAGGATCAGACATGCTTTCAAAAGAATCATGTCCCTATATACAAAGATTATACTCCACTGATAATCAGGTGTTTTCCATGGAATAGTCTCCCATGTTATCCCTTATAATTTCAAGTTGCCCTTCCATGGTCGCCTGGGAGAATGAATAATAGTGCCAAGGTGGGCAGAGGCAAGGGAACTGTCCAATCTGTGTCCCTGGTGAGTTTAGAGAATTCACAAGTTAGGGATCACTCTCTCACCTACCAAATACCCATGAACCAGAAGTAGAAATAAGAGGTAATTTCCTGAACCGGTGGCCTGCTGAGGAATGGACTGACAACAGAAGAGTGGTCATAGCTGCTGTCCCCCTACACCAGGGCATCTTCCTATTGATAATTATATAGCTAAATAAGTGCATTTTCAGCAAAGGACATTCAAAAACAGTTCCTTTTCTATCACAGAGCAATCATAACAGTACACAAACATACAAGAGCAGTCATGCTGGATCAGATAAAACCTCACGGTTGACAGGTGAAGAGGAGTGTCAAAATGCAGCAAATGTAAGTGGTTTCCTCAGTGCTTCTTGCAAGCTTTAGCAATGTGAGGCTCAGAGACCTCTGAAGTGAAGCATGGCTTCTGTGAGTACAGTGACTCTCAATGGACTTATCTTCCAAGAACTTATCCCATCTTATCTTGAAATCTTTAAAGCTTTCAGCATTCACATCAACTTTTGGCAAGGAGATTTGCAGCTTACCCAGACCTTAATGAAAGAAGATTTAGATTAGATATTAGGATGAAACATTTTACTGTTAGGGTGGTGAGGCACTGGAACAGGTTGCCCAGGGAAGTTGTGGATGCTCCATCTCTGGAAATGCTCAAGGCCAGGCTGGATGAGGCTTTGAGAAACCTGGTCTAGTGGGAGGTGTCCCTGGCCCTGGCAGGGAGGTTGGAACTCTATGATCTTCGAGGTCCCTTCCAACCCTAACCAGTCTATGATTCTGTGATAAGAAACATTCTTTTATTACTGGTTTTGTTGTATTCCCAGTATAAACACTTCCTGTTAGTTTTCTGTGCTTTCACAGACCCTGCTGTAGTGTGGGAGATACAAACTGATCTTAACTTCCTCTCTTTCTTCGTCATTTGTACAAGACAGATAAATGCCATGTCAAACACCATCCAACATGCCATCAAGGACATCGATCACACAGAAGAGCTACACACCTTTTTTACCAACTATTTCTGTTAAATGTTGTAGACATTACTAATCAGGGCTAGCAAATGGCACCTTGGCAGCTGCAGGTGAATTTTCTGTGGCTTTTTCCATGCTTGAGTTTTCCTTTGGGAGAATAAGTTTGACCCCTTAAGGAACTGGCAAAAAAATTCTATATGGCAAGAGAGATGACAGTTCCCAGTGCACCAGAGAAGACCAAATGATCATGGTCTGCAGCTTAATCTGGTACATAGAATTCTTATGCTCATCAGCTCATGTAAGCTGTATCTCATTAAACCTTCCAGCTGCCCATTTCTGCTAGGTTTGGTAGACTGTGTATACAGAACGATTTGATAAAATCACTACTACCTATGTATCCTGGTCTTTGTAAGCCAACCCTGCTCTAACTCACTCCCTCTGTAGCCTTCCTGCTTCTGGGGGTCAGCTCTGTGCCCCAAGGATTCAAGCCCCAACTCCGATCTGACATGGCTGTGCCATCTTGGCTTGGACTTCTCATGAAATCACTTACCTCTGAAAAACAGCTGTGAGAAAGTCTGTAGAACAGAGCTCTGCAAAATAAGAAAGGTAAAATTACAGACAGAAGTAGGGTTGTTGGGTCAGGGTCTGCAGGTAGCTCAGAGACTCAAGACCAAAACCATCAAAACAGAAAGGTATAAAATCCTAAGGCAAAATGCAGGGAAATGGCATCTCATCAACATAGAGGATTGGCTTGAGGGAGCAGCAGGAATCGACCCTTCCCCTTCCGACTGATGCCTGCTTGGTCAGGAAAGTCTCTCTGAGCGCACTACCAGGGTGGTGAGCCTGCCAGTATTTAGCCTGGTAGCTCTGTAAATCCCCTCTCTCTCATGCATGTTATCCAATAAATATTTGCTTTATGCTTTTAAGTTCTGCTTGCAGAGTCTCTTTGTTGACAAGTAAGGTGCCAAAATAAAGTGCCTCCAAGAGGAAGGGTTGCACTGTTCAGCGGAGAAGTGAAGCACTCAGAGATACATGCAAGACATTACCAGGCATGGTAACTCCATCACTGGGAGTGAGCCAGGCTTTAGCACTTGAGACTTTTTAGGTAAGTGAGGCTGGTAATATCTTCCTAATCCTGGATTTTTACCCAGTATTTCTTTGTTATTTGTTTGTACAGTCACTGTGCACAAATATTCTTGGGCCACCAGCAAGACTGAGAAGAGATGCACAATACATACAGACTTTAAGGTCAAAATCTGTTTGCAGGGAACCAATACTGATAGAGAAGTAAATACAGTATTTTAGAGAACAAACACTACACTACCTTCCTAAGGAAGAAAAAAAGAAGTAAGACACAGGGCAACTGTCCCTCTGGTGTACCCACATTCATCAGATGGAATTATCTCAGTCATTTGGGATAATATCATAATACAGCACTGTCAGAGGATCAGTGCCTCCTGCTCTGACAATAAATGCTTTGGCTGTTATGTAGCAGCAGGGGATGATGATCTCCCTTTGACACATTAATGCCTTACTCCATTCTCATTATCCCTCAACCATGAAAACATTAGAGGTCTCCTCATGGTGGAACTTGTTGTGAAGTATCTGTGGGAGACAGAGATGCATGTGGGGCATGGTGGCAGAAAGGGGAAGGAACTGTTTCATATGCCAGCAGAGAAATTATTTACTCACATGTGCCTCACACATGTGGTAAATGTTGCTATAGAAGTCCTTTCCAGTTAGTAATTAATTTTCTAAATACAAACATTTTCTCTTCTCACAAGAGAAAAGACAGTGCACTCGCCAGAAGGCTTGTGCTTACTCAAAACTTCCCCTTCACCCCACTTGTACATCATGTCCACCGCAATTCTTCTGGAGCAGCAGCCTTCAAACAAATAAGGTTGTGCTGCAGTTGTCCCTGTGTACAGGGAGGATCTCAACCAGCTGTTAGCCATGGAGGGCGTGTGTCATGTAGAGCAGGCATATAAACACTTGCCAATTCATTGTGGTGTCTGCCAGCTTGCTTTCATGTGACTCTCCAAATACAATTCTTCACAATTCCCCTGGATAATCACTGTGTATAGAGAAGAGAGAAAACCCACAGAAACCTTAAAATGTTAACCTCAGTACAGGCTTGAAAATGTTGCTTAGTAATGCTGTTAGTAATTTCGTCAATAAAAGAAAGAAAACCAACATGGTATTCAATCAGCTTTTGCCTTGTACTAAAGTATAGGACTGCAGATACTAGGCATGGAGATGTATGTGAGACAGGGCACTAGCCTGCAAGCCCATGGAATCCCACCTGGGGTTTCTGACTTTGATGGAAAGTAATGAGAGTTTGGCAGTTTTGGACAAGTATCCAAGTCCTCTTGTAATTGCTTCACAGTCCCCCAATCTGCCACGAATGTGTGTCTGGAACAGCAGAGTCTCAGAGCTAAAGCAGCAGGGTTGATGTTAAGTCAAAATTGACTTTCACAGCTTCTGGCTACAGTGACCCCCATTCTTGCAGCCAAGACTCAACGTCCTACAAATAGAAAGTGCTAAAATCAGTCTTCAAAGTGCTAATACAAACTGAGGGAAAAAAGCCAGGACAGTAGATCCTCAGCACCTTTGAAGCACACAAGAGCTTCCTTGACAGACTCAAGACTATTTCAGCTAGTGATCTCTTAATAGTAATTCTCCTGTCTTTGTGTTATGGAAACCATAGTCCAATTATAAGGGGTCAGTCTTCATGATAGTTGTCTTGAGTTCAACAATTTAATTTACAGATTTTAATTACTTTATGCGAGGTGTCCTCTGGGTTGCTCAGGTTGGAGGAATGCAGGGTCAAGGCTTCTCAGTAGTGGTCCATGACTCCTTCCAGAATGGTGAACTGGAGCTTGGTCAAGACACTTCCTTTACAAAGAGAGATGGAGATGGAGATGGAGATGGAGATGGAGATGGAGATGGAGATGGAGATGGAGATGAGATGAGATGAGATGAGATGAGATGAGATGAGATGAGATGAGATGAGATGACGAGGGAGAACTGGGATGGGAAGTGGGGGCTAGGAGACCAAGGCTTGCTGTTGCTCTGTGGCCATGGTTCTTATTGCTGGGAAAGGCCACTATCCCACCAGTGGCCATCCTATCTCTCTCAGCAGTGATCTTCTCAGGCATCAAGCATGGGCAACACAGGGAGCTAGGCTGTGCTGCTGTCAACAACTGTTGCTCTAGCAATTGTCTGCTTTCTCTGTTTCTCCTTTTGATCCTGTGTGAGTGTTTCTGACTCTCTGAAAAGACAGTTGAGAAATGACTGAGTATTTTTTCAGGCCCATGTAACATCACCAAGCTATGAGTTTTTGTTGCCATGTGAGGATGCTTGTTAATGACAGAACAGAGGCTACCCAAAGTGCAGATGTAAGCAGAAGTCCTAGTAGACAGCTACACTTGCTTATTTGGGGTCCCTATAGTTCACAAATTACAACTTATCCTGTTTTGAAAATTAATTTCTATTTTGTAAGGTTAATTTTCAGTCAGATTAGTTTCCTGAACTGGTTCCCTATGTGGCCACAAGAAAACTAAATACCAGCAGAGGAGAAATGCAGGAACATGTGGAGCAGTCCAGGCTTGCATCAACTTAAGCTGCCACAGAGACACAAGTGGTTATACACACAACTTCACCTAATTACTGTGTTACCATCTTAAACCAAATTTAAAAACACAGAATCATAGAATCATAGAATGGTTAAGGTTGGAAAGGACCTTAAAGATCATCGAGTTCCAACGCCCCTGCCATGGGCAGGGACACCTCCCACTAGACCAGGTTGCTCAAAGCCTCATCCAGCCTGGCCTTGAACACCTCCAGGGATGGGGCAGCCAAAACTTCCCTGAGCAACCTGTTCCAGTGTCTCACCGCCCTCACAGTAACACTAAAGGGGAAATCACCCTCCTGCTCACCAGCACCTTCAGGCCTCAGACTGCCTGACAGAGTAAACATTCTTTAGAGAAACTAAAACATTTATACACTCTGGAACACTTGATGAAACTGCAAAAACAGCCCTTTCAACTCCTGCAGCCATTTCCATTTCAGGGTTTTATAAAGAGAGACTATTTTTTTCAAATGGACACCAAAAAAATGTTACACATTTGTTTGACAAAATGTTCTGAGCCTGTTATAGGTGTTCAGTCTGTATGCTCTGATCTTGAGGCATTTTGTGCCCAAATAATTGGAAAAAAACAACTTCATCTTTTTTTTTTTTTTTTTTTTTTTTGTATGGCAGGAGAATGTGAGGCAATTTAGCTCTAGACTTTCTAATAGGAAGAAATATTGAGAAAAATAAAGAAGACTGAAGCATATGCACATTCCTTACCTTTCCGTAATTAGCAAAGCAGTATACATGGTTTGTAAAACCTCTGAGTAATTTGTAATGAAAGATTCCATTGTCTGTAGGGATCATCATGCTCTTTTCCTTTCTACTTATAGGTTTTATGATCCTTTTCCATTTCCAATGTTTATTAAAAGAAACATGAGAGTAAAAGGTTCATCAGCTTTTTACTCATCCAATGCAAGTAAACACTTGAATACATTAACTGGCCAAGGTAGAAACTTCTTTTAAACTGATCTCGAATTCCTCAGATGAATCTGTGCCTACAAGTTGTACACAGGTTTCCCTTGATGCTTGTCATTCACAGGATGTGGTGGATCCTTTCTGATCCCTGGCTGAGTGAAACTGTTTAAATATGTGAATAAGTAATACAGAAATATCTCTACATACACACGTGCTCTTGTTCACAATGCAATACCAATGATCATCTTAGGAACAGCCCTTCTGCAAACACCCACCTTCCCGAATACTCATGAACAGCAAGAAGTGGTGTGAGTGAGCCAACGCACCATGAAATTGTGACCCAGCTGCCCTGACTGGGGCTGTGTTTAACAACTGCTCCACCTTGGTATTTTCTAATGTGCTCATCACCGTGCATGGAACACATTTTTGGCTTGCTGCATTGCTGTGGAGAGGGTACATTCCTTGTTATGAAAGCCTTGCTGACATTTGTGGTTTTGCACTAAGTAGAATAAGAAGGCACATTAGTCAGATCCCAGGCAGGACATAACAAGAGAGGGAATCTAGCTCTCTCCTCTCATAGCCTTCAGCTCTTTGGGGATCCATTTATCTCCTCCAAAACTAAGCTGAAGCACAAGCAGCTACCTGAGGCTTGTAACACAAATGGTTTGCAAGTAATGACCCAGTCTTTCCCTTTTCAACTTTAAGTGTGAGTGAATGTTGTTTCCCACCTCTTTTGTCATAGCATGGCACCACAAATCATAACTTTCCCACTCCCCACCTAAACTCTCTTGTAGTAGATTTCTGGCAACAGAAATAAGAATCCTAGGGCTCTTTACATAATTTCTCACAATGTCAAAGGAGCATTAACAGAGACAGAAATCATAACTGACTATTCTTTTCCAGCTGTGCAGGAAGCCTGTATATTCTCTAGATGTATTAACAGTGGAGCACGAGGATACTAAAGAAATCCATGGATTACAACTGTCAAAATGAAGCTGATTTTAGCAAATGAAATAGAATATCACTATAAAGTGGACAGACTAGTTAGGCCAAAAAGAAGAAATTACTCAAACCCTCTTCCCAAACCAGCTGGGCTACCCAAAGGACTTTAACGGGTTGTCAGACATTAGAAATAAGGAAGGCGCATTAGGGCTGCCAGTGCATCAAGGCTTCCTTGGCTCTGGCAGGATTGCTCACTACATGAGATTCCCCCATACATCTGGAAGCTCAGTTTTAAATGGGCCAAGAGATGGGTCTGCCACAGCAGCTTTCTTCGGGGAGATGATTTCACAATCCTAGTAAATCTTACCATTAAGAATGCTTCCTGACCTTCACAGTGAATTTTCACAGGTCTTGATCTTCATACACAAAAGAAAGTTCACTTAGCCTTTTTTTCTTTCCTTTCTTCTGCAAATACAGTTCAAACAAGAAGCAGAGGTTGTAAAATTCTTATAGAAAGAGTTTTGGAGTAGGGGTTTTCATGTCTCTAATCTCACGGAGGACTTGTGTCTCTTTCATCACCTCCACTCCATGACCTCTGCCTTGAAAGTTCAGCAAAGCTATGACACAATTTATTCTAATTTTCTGAGTGATGCTGTTGTCATCAGCCTTTTTCTTCTTTAACCCACTATTACCTACACAGCTTGGCTTTAATACGCAAATAATTTGTCATTCTCAATGCTCTGGGTCTCTGTCAAATAACATTCAAATCTTTCTTAAAGACTTATTTCATTGTAATTTCATAAACCTTAATCTTCATCAGTGTACAGTATGCACATAATTCAACGTGACACACAGATAGATAGATAGATAGCATCCCAAGCTAACACCTCCCCATGTAGTTTTCCTCTTTGGATGTATTTTTTTTAAATTTCCTCCCTGGGTACAGACTCTCATTAGTTGCTCCTTCCTGGGGGGCAACCTTTTGTTTACTAGACAATAAATAACACCATTAATGCAGACAATAAAGACAGACTTTTAAAGAAAATTAATGCAACCAAATTGCTGTCACTGCAGCCTGTATTTGTCATGGGTGTCGGAGGTCTGTCTCATTCCTTCTTTGTTCCAGGAGGGCAAAAGTCTCCAGCAACAACAAAACCATACATTTTAGTTGTGTACTAAAGTCTTCGAGTTTCATGATCTGTTTCTCTTCCCTTGGGTTATTAAAAATATAAAAAGCAATATCATGTTTGTTGGGGAATATTGAACTGGTGTCACCCAAACGATGTGCTTTGTGACACTAGTCAAGTGAAACCTGGAGTGTCAACTGGAGGGGGGAGAGTAGCAACACCACCACCTACTCAGAAAGGCATATCTGAGCTTTCATTTAAACTTGTCAACAAAAAGCTTCTCCATAATTTTGCAACTTTTTCTCCTGTAAATTTCCCAGTTATTCTGTTCTGCTCTTTTTTTATGCATTCCTCTTCTTTCAGTGAAATTGGCAATGACTTAAAAAAAAAATCTATTTGATGTTTTGGGCTGCTGAAACAGAAGACCAGATGGTAGCAGAGACTAACAGGAGAACTCTGTAGACAGTCCTGAAAAAAAAAAAAAAAGGCAAAAATTGTTGTTTAAACCACCAGTATTAACAGAAAAGGAAAGAAAAAAAGTTCCTATAATCTGCCTCTAAAATAAACTGTTCGCTGTAGGAGCCCATGTTTGTATTGTGTTGCCAGTAGTTTCATGGTGGGCAAAGCCAAATGATCTCAGATTTGACATAGGCTAAAAACAAGAGCTACCATGGCTCAGCTGACTTCTAGGAGCTTGTTCAGATGCACTAAATCTTAAATTTAAACTCCAACACAGATTAGTTAATCCAATGCAATGTTTCGATGCACTAAACTGTGCTGCACTAGAACAGAAGGATAGGAGCCTTGCTGACCTCCATGACTGATTATCCACTAACATCTTTAAAATTGTCTGCCTAATTTTTTATACTGTGCAATACAACTCAGAAATCTTTGACTCCAAGACACATTCCCACTGAGTCCAGCAAGAAAACGTTATTAGTAGAAAAAAAAACTTCTACACTCTCTAGTCTGAACATTCTTCCTATATACTAAAGCTTATCTCAGCATATTATTCCTAAGTGACTTCTTCTTATCCTTATTTCTACTTACAAATATCATCACAGACCTGAAAAACTTCTCCTTCTGGCCAACAGAAGAGTTTTATTGGATCATCTGCATATTAGTGTCATAATTTTTCAGCCTCAAATTGTGATGAGGCGACATATCAGAACTTACACTGTGGAAAAACATACAGCTGTTGTACATAACAGAAAGAATAAAAAAGAAAGTTCAAAAGCTGACAGCCTGGGAGTAGCTCTCACTCTGTCTCTGTTGTGAGAGCATGAGGTGTATGAAGTATCATGGCATGTACACCTTTACTTTCAATCTTTGGGTTGACCTACAAAAACACAACCCTGATACATAATTCGATTGCATAATTATTTCTTTAATTTCCCCAAGAAGTTATTTTGCAAAAGAAATTTAATCACACACAATGACCCAATCTGCTTTCTCCACTTTCATTCCTTGTCAACTTCTAATCTGCATTCCTATTACTAATAAATACAACTAATTGCACCTGGCCAGAAGAGAAAAATCGTGCTTTAGATTCTCAGAGATCGCTTTCTTTGAACTTTACCAGCAGGGACCAAGGGAAACAAACAGACAACCTCCAACTTCCCCAGGAGTAATGTAACCTCCAGCCATCTAACAATTTCCAGGTGCACATCACCAACTAGCTCATCCTTAATTAATTAGCCAGCTGGCCTAGTTTGACAGCAGCAGTAGAACAGTACAGGCACAGTTTCCAGGTGGATTGTGTGGTTGGACCTTCAGCTCTATCCGAAATCAGCAAAAGCAGGCAAACTCCTGCTATGAAAAGAGCATTTCCTATAAGCAGAGGCATGCCAAAAATTCACTTACATAATAAAACCAGTGTTATCCTTGAAAAGTACAGCAATAGTCTTGGTTAAAGACAAATGCACCACTTTCATTTTCTTATCTCACTAATCAGATGAAGGAACACAGAAATTGCAACATCCTTCAGGGTAAAATAAAAACTCTCCTGCAGAGAACTCACTTTTCTTTAGAATTTGGTTAATGAGAAAATTTGTTAACTATCTTCCTTATTCAATTTGTTAATTTTCTTTAGTTTTAAATGTCCACATGTCTATTTGTACATCATGATACAAGCTGAAGCTAGGAGGAAGTGATTACCACTTGTATTGATGTTAGAGACGAACTACTAAGGAAAAACACAATATTAAAAATCTCTCAGGTAAATGGTTTTTGACAATCCACTGGACCATGAGCATCTGAAATGAGTATAGAGAAGGGGAAGTGCAATGAAAGTTTTTGGAGCAACCATATCTGTGTTCGTTACTCAAAAGAGGGCATGTTGATTAGCATTATCAAGCACTGTATACCAGTGACTTACGCCAACCACAAATCAGAATCAATGCTAGACCAGTCAGTAAAATAAGTTTGCTTAACTGTAGAGGATGCAGCTGGTTAGCAAATTCAAACAAGTCATGTTGCATTGTGTTTGACAAAACAAAAAACAGAAAGCTTTAAATACGGGAGTTGGTCACATCTTTGGATTATTTAACCCTTCAGGGATTTATTATTTTTGGTTACCAGCTAAGAGAAAAGCATGAACTTTGAGATAAAACAACACGTGACAACTGCTTTGTGGTTTTACCAAAACAAATCCTATCAGAACCAAGACCTGGTTGTTCTGGTACTCCCTGGGTGTTTGGTTTCCAGTAAAGCAAATATCCCTTGCTACTTCTAGTTTTATTTTGACCCGGGCTGAATGGATCCCAGCAGCTTCTCTTTAACTAAAGTACATTTTTGCGAAAGAATCATTCTAGGAAGGAATATGGTCTTGTTTTTGAGACATCAATCCATCGCTGTCCTTGGTTATTTTTTCCTGCTGCTCAAAGTTTTGCTTTATATCTCATTTGATTTTTTTTTTTTCTGGCTCCAGTTTATGCTTTCTGACTCTCGTTATGTTTTCCTACACTAGATTAAAGACGCCTACCACCAGGAAGTTTCTTCTCAGGAAGGTACTTACACACTGCAATCAAGTCACTCCTTTAGGAAAAACTAGAGAGATTGAGCTCTTAAGTCGCTTGGTATAATGTTTTTCTCTAGCACTTCAATTATTTTTTTCAATGTTCTCTCTTAAATCTGGACTCAGTATTCTGGTATTGGCTCTCACTACACTGTGTACAGAGTAAATCCCTCTCTAATCCTACTTGTTACTCCGTCTTACATTTCCAGGGACTGAGCATTTTTGTTGTTTAGGGATTTTTTTTTCCATAGAATTGTTCTGGGAGACTCATGTCACATTGCTTTTCAACTCTAATCCCTATGTATTTTCCTGTGTCACTACTTTCCTGGGAACAGAGTCTGATTTTGTAAACCCTGTGTGCATTCAGTTTTCTAGACTTACAGCTCTGACTTAGTTTATTTGAACTTTTATCTCTCTCATGAATGGTCCTTATTTTCCAGGTAATTCAGACCACTTTTCATGACTGACCCTTTCTCACTGGTATTTGCCATCAGTCAATTCTTTGTGTCGTCTTTAAATTTGAAATAATCAGGGAATTAATATTTACTGCTAGAAGACTGAAAAAGTGGCTTGCTTCTAGTACTGATCACCACACAGCCTCACCAGAGATCATCTAAATATAGTCTACAGGTGGGAGAGTGAAAAATAAAGTGTCCTCTTGTCCCCTTGGAGCCAAGCCAAGGCAGAAACAGAATTTTCTTTAACCCATAGGAATTGAGTCCTAGCTGTGCTTTGATTTCGTAGCCTAAGTAATCAAAAAGAAAGAAGCAGGCAAAAAAAGCAACTGTATTTCTTCCTGTGTCTCCCATTACCCCAAAAACATTTTCTCATTAAGATTCTTCTCCATCACAATGCTTCCGAATTAGCGGAGAGTTTGAGAATTTATTTCAGTCAATATCTCGCATCTTGCATGTTTTCCACAAAGAGCTGAATCTGAATCCCATTTGTCCTCTCCCTTTGAGGCACCAGAAATCTGAATCTATATTCTTTATCCTCTTGCAAGTAGAAGCCTTGTATAATGGAATAAAATGTAATATGAATTAGAGAGACAGTAATTGAAGGATATGAAAGTCACCATCAGCTCTTTAGAATGAGTAAGTGTGTATCTACCCTCAATCATGAGACTCTGCAAAGGTGATTTTTAATTGAACTGGCTTGAAATTGAAGATAATTTTGTAAGAAAATTGTTATACTTTTAGAACAAAAAGCCCAAATTCACACTGAAGATTTTGTGACTCCTTCTCTTGTCATAATTATTAAAAAATGGAATTTCATGTAGAAGCAACAAAAAAATAATCCTCTGGCTCGCCAGCTGCTTATCTAGGAGGAATTTTCAATATGACTTTGCTTCCAAAATAGATAAAATAAAACTCTCACCTGGTAACTCCACTGCAGAAAATGTGTGGTCCTGGGCTTACCCTTCAACCTTCATCTTCAAGCTGCAATGGTAAGCCAGAAAGAGAGAGCTAAGACCCCTCCAGTTGGGCAGCCTACATCCAGCTCTTGATACTAGTGCTGATATACACTTTGAAGAGGCAGCTCTTGTTCTTTCCTAAAGATTGTCTTCCATAGTAAACTCATCTGGTTTTATTCTAAATTATCTGCTACTATAGAGTAACATAACAAGAGGCAATATTTTCACTGTCACTGTGAAGATTAAAATGCCTTATTTAAATTGAGAGCTATCATACACATTGGTATTTCGGCAGCTTACTGTAGAATTATTGAAAGACTGAATTTGGGAAATCTGGATGAAGATTCAATCTCCTAGATAGTCTTGAAAGGAATTTCTGCTTTTGGGAGTAAGTGGTTTTGGGATACTTCAATAAAGTAGCCAAAGGGGTGGAAATCCAGGAGATCTTAGTCCAGTTTACTGTGAAATTACTAGTTACTGTTCACATATTTATCTTCAGTAGTGCTAGAGAAAAGAGCCCTGTCACTACGTAAAAGATTGGGGTTTTTTCAGAGATTTTGATTACATGCAGTCTTGGCAGTCTCTCTTTAAGATAAAAGCCTGTGAGGATGATATTCAAAGGTGAGTTTCAATTTCAGCTGACAGAATGGCTGCTGCATTCCTGGAGAGAATATCCTTAACTGCTGCTGTAGCTGGGCATGATCATTAGTCCTGAAAACCTGCCACTGAATTCTCTGAAGATGAGCACCCAAAACTTAACCATTAAAGATTAGTGCCCTCATTTGAAAGTTTTGGCCTAAGTGTTCCTGTGTCTTTCATTCTCCATCTGGAAAACAATGTACAAGGATCATCCACAACCTTACACTCACCTCCCCCAGCTCAGCTTAACCTATTATAATAAACTATTTTAGTCTGAGATCCTGGGGAAATGTACGGGTATTAAAACATTATTACTTTGCCTCCTCAAGCAAACAGATAGTCACTTCCTTCTGATACCGTACACATTGTTTGCTATGCAACAACAGTTTTTGCATGTCATCATAAAATACCTGAAAAAAGGCTAAAAATATCACCAACCATTATTCTAGCCATGTCCTACTACGGTATTCTACTGCTACATATAGGAGCAGTTATGTGAAATCAACGGCTACAGTCGAATTTACTTTCAATTCCTAGCATCTCTGAAGAGTAAGGATGGTTTTAGTTTAAAAGTTTAGCTTTCAAAGCTTTTGAGGAGGATGAGAAATCATTTGCCTGCTTAGATTTGTTAGAGTGGTATGTTATTTGAAAGCAGAAATAAGGACAAAATGGGCCAGAAAAGTGGCTCATAGATTGAATTGGGTTGACAGTTGTCATGGGTTAAGCAGAGCAGAGTTAATTTTTTTTTCCTTTTCCCCTCTATTCATAAATAGCTATCAAGAAGCTATGTTTTGGATTCCTGCTCAGGAGAGAATTGATAAGAGAAGAACGTTTATAGTTATTGCTAGGATGTTGCTATTTGCCCTCAAGGACATACATTCAGCCTTTTGGGGGGGAAGAGACAGTCTAGCTTCTAGCCTGGGATTTGCTTTTAGGAAAAGATTGAGAAGCAGACTGACCAATTATTCCATCCCATGCACGTCATACCCAGTATATAGATATAGGAGAAGACTCTTCCAGGAGTGCGGCTTTTTAACTTCCGGATTCGTCTCGCTTTGGGGACCTGCGTTCACTCTCCCAAGGCCTCCCCCCCCTCTCCCCCCACGGTCACCGTTAGCTCTCGGCCCGGGACACTCGTTTATCTCCGTTCCATGAGTTTTGGCATCCTCCCTCTCCAGGAGGATCATTAGCTGTTTTTTTTTCCTCTGCTTCGGTCAGCTCTCGGGCTGGGACGCTTGGGCTGTTATCTCCGTTCCGTGAGTGCCTCCGGGAGCGGTGCACCCCCTTTCCCCCCTTTCCCTCCCCTTTCTGGGGGAATCGTCTGTGCGGTTTCTGGGGATTATTAGCTGGCAACAGGCCGAGCCTTTTTCGGGGGGGGGCAGCATAATTGTGTATCACCTATTCTCTCCCTCCTTTGGGGCCATTGGCTGGGAGTGGGCTGGGCCTTTGGCCATCAGGTGGGGAGGGGTAATATCACTGTGTATCACATTGCATCTTTGTATATAGTATTATTTCAAATATTATTGTAGTTTAGTTATTAAATTGTCCTTACCTCAACACACGAGTCCTCTTTGCCATTTACCTCTTTAATTCTCTCCCCTATCATTGGGTGGGGGCAGGGACTGTGTGAGCGGGTGTGTGTGTGGTTTGGCCCACAGCCAAGGGCCAACCCGCCACAACAGTGGAGCTCTAAGCTGAGGAATGGCCCCTAATCGTTTAAAACTATTTTTTCCTTTGATTCTAGCAGATTTTGAAAAGACACAAATGAAAACCAACCCATGTTGTTCTTCACCTTTCCTTTTGTTTAAGGTTTTAAGTTCCTGCACTTTGCTGTGGTGATGAATTAATCTAACCCACTCAGTTCACCTTCCGGTTTTCACGCAACATTGCCATCACCACTAGCTGTGCTGGTGCAAGCAGACCAGAGCTGTGTTGCAAATGAAATTTCCTAGTGTTTCCACTGCTGTTTATTTACGTTTTTCTTCCTGAATATGCAAGTGAGAGCATGGTGATGCTCACAAAGATCCCCTCTTCCAGGATTTTCCTTGCTCTCGAAGGCATTCGGAAATCTGCACTCACTGATGGCACAGCAATTCATCATGTGCTCTGCCAGTTTGCAAATAACTGTGGAGGAGAATGGGATTTCTGTACCTCTTCCAGGCTGAACCGCATAGTATTGCAGGTAAATACCACAATGGAAAGGTGCTATTTGCCCACCTAACCATCAAGTTTATTTTCAATGCTTGAGTTAGTGCCTGTTTGGATTTCAGTCCACATCAGTTCCACATGATCCAACCCTGGGCTTTCTGTCTTCTTCAGCAGCTGCTCTGTGCAGTCCATTGACTATATAGAAAGCTAAGGCTCCTAATGTAAGCTTACAAGTTATACTTATGAGTAAATTAATCAGCAAATCTCAACCTCTTCTCCTCCCTCCAATCACCCAACTTCTTTGAGAGTCATCACATCCTCCAGTGGGATTTTTAGTGATTTCATCATGTTTGGGACTCAGCCTACA
Source organism: Pterocles orientalis (assembly GCA_011057875.1). Taxonomy (NCBI): domain Eukaryota; kingdom Metazoa; phylum Chordata; class Aves; order Pterocliformes; family Pteroclidae; genus Pterocles; species Pterocles orientalis. The sequence goes on along the minus strand of WKFP01014315.1, from coordinate 248,274 downwards.
CTCAATCAGAAATAATTTTTCATATCTTTTTCCAATACACCATTTTGTCATCAGAGACTGGCCATTCCTGAAGAGACAGATCCTTAGGTTAGCCAGTAGGAGAAATTCCTCTCGTTATACCCTCACAGCACAATTTTAAAGCCTTTCCTGAAACTTGATATTTGGATAAAGCTATTTTCAATCCTGTGAGCTAAGGACATTGCAAAACAAAAAGGATTTCCCTCAAAACACTTCATGGGGATATGTGTACAAGTGCTCACTTGGAAAGCTCTCTCAGCCCTGGGGAGGGGGAAGTGAACAGAAACCATACACTGATATCAGACAGGGTAAAAAACGTATGTTATATTTCAGGTAGATTGTATTTTCCTGTCTTGTTTAATCTCTGTGGCAGGAGAGAATGGAGATTTGTGCCTGAATTTTTGCTTTTCTCCTTGTCATTACCCATGTAACAGGTTAAGGTCTCCGCTTTTTAATCTGAGGTGACTTACAGAGGTTCCCTATCAAACTGAGACACTATACAACACTGTATCAGACTACACATTTTGTCAGAAAATTGGCACTTTAGATACTAAGCGATAGCCTGTGCTCTGCAACCATGCTATCATTCTTCCTCTAAGATATTGTCAGAGTCTAAAAATTAAGCAGGATTTGGCCCTGGAGTTACATGAAGGGGAGGGCTGTAGGAAACAGGAGGATGCTGCCTCAACTAACAGGACCTATTTAAGAGAAAACTCCTTTCCATCTGACCCAGGACAGGCCTACCACCCCAGCACAGGCTGTCTATTTTAACCTATGCATTACTGAATAAGTAGCAACATTAAGATGCCACCTAACGCTATTTCCTAAAGACTCTATATCATGAGTGTCTCCATCCATAGGAGCTATGTCTCTCACTGTGGTGCTATGGCACCAAGCTACAACAGATGCTGCCCAAGTGTGCACCGACTCTGACACAACAGCTCTGACAACAGCTTGTCTGCAGGTCACCACTTTGAGGGGCTGAGCCGGCATTGCCCAGAAACAGCGCTGGAGTTACTGTAGAAAATACAGGATACAGTCAGCCAGCTCACCCCTCTGCCACATTCCCATTTATATTTTAACCCCAGGGATAAGAACTGAAGAATCCTTACACTTCAGCCCCTTGCTAGCCCATCTTGCAAGGTGAGGGAGGAAGCCCTTTGACACTGTCTGTAACTACAAGACTGAGTCAGAAAACAGACAAAGAATCATGCTGTGGTGAAGTGTTCTTGCGATGTTCAACACTACTTTCATCTAGTGATGAATATCCCACAGCAATCAGGGATAATACTAAGGACGAATATAATTTGGTCTAGTAGCCTTCCCAGAAGGAGTATTGAAATGTTGCCTTCACATCTGCAGGTATGTTGATTTCAGGACAGGTAGCCATATCATTTACAAAATTCTTTGCTATTCCTAAAAAAGAAGACATCCCATTTCAGTGTAATTATTAGGCCTGCATGGTGCAGTGGTTTCAGTCAGACAAAGTGCGTGCAAACTATGTGAATAATCACGGAACACCCCAGCAGTGCTATGCTCCTTCACTATGCAAGGACTTGAAGCATCTTTAGCTTTGCTGCAGCCATGTTGCTGCAAGACATAAGTGAGGTTATGTTTGTGTGGAAAATAAAGGCAGAAAAAGCACAAGGCAGTTTGCAGGAACACACAAGTCCTTCTTCAGGTCTGAAACAGAAGGAGTAAAATTTAGAGCTAATGACAAATAAGGTTTATTTGCTTCAAGTGTAAATGAAGTTGTTTTGAGTAAAGGCCTTGTAGGGGAGAGAGAGCAGCATGTCAAACCTCCCTGGGCTGGGGCAGCTGCTGCACTGCCCTTTCATCTTGTGTTTGAGCAACTAATGAAGACTAGCAGTGCGAACACAGAGTGACAGCAATGCCATTTTGTCAGCCCACAGCCAGATGCATTCAGGCCATACACCCTGGTTTCAAGCTTAATGCAAAGGGCTGTGCGAGTGGTCGGTTGCCTTTTGACAAGGCAGAGTTCCTGCTTGCCTGGCATTTGCGAGGGTGCAGCTCAGCCTGTCAGCATGGATTCACAGAGAAAAAAAGAGGGTGCAGGTAAAGCAGGCACAGAGCCGTTCTACACAGGGTCTCTTTCAAGAACCTTCATGCCACTGCCAACTCGAAGGGAAAGCTGGTGAAAGCAGCAGGCAGGATCAGGCAGCATAAGGCAGCAGCAAGCAGCACCTGCCCTGCAGACCGGCCGGCTGGCTGGAGCGCAGTCACAGTGCGCTCTGGTGGCCGAGGAAACGCTCACCCACCTTCCCAGCCGGCAAAGAAAGGGCTTGATTCTCTGAATTTCGAGGCTCTCTTTTCTGTGTAAATAGGAGATGAAGAAGTCTAGGAGCATAAGCAAATACACAGAGAAGCACAGATATGCATTTTAAAATCCGTGGAAGAGCTGGGCAGATAACTCCAATTAAAACTGTCAGCACAGCAACAGTGTTTATTTTTAACAGTTTTGTGAAAAGGAAAGGCTTTTCTGCTGTGTCACACAGGCACAGTTTTTTTGTATGGAAATCGATGCCACAAGCAAAAAAAAATATTACTTTCTTGTCTCTAAGTTAATGCCCACATGCCAGTTTCACAGGCACGACAACTCTTGGCACAGAATAACACAGAACAGTCACTCCCATAATGCCAGTAATCTGCAGATCTCCAAACACTTTACACAGCTCTCTGGTGAAGTTTAGAGTATCATAGTAAATATTCATATACTTGGGGCATAACTGTAGAGAGGATAAGAGACTTGCAAGTTGGAATACAGCAGGGAACATTGGGTTTTGGTCTCTGCCTCTTACCAGTGATGCCAGACTTGCAAACACCAGAAGCCACATGTCAGACTCAGATTTTCTTCTGAGTCACCAACTACAAGCCATGAAGGGTTTATCAACACAGAATCATGAATGATTGAGGTTGGAAGAGACATCTGGAGGTTCCATCTTGTCCAACCCCCTGCTCAAGCAGGGCCACCTAAAGCTGGTTACCCAGGACCACATTCAGATTTTTTCTTAATATCACTGAGTGTTGGAGACTCCACAACCTCTCTGTGCATCCTCTGCTAGTGGTTGGTCACCCTCACAGTAAAAAAGTATTTCCTGATGCTCCTGATGGAATCTCCTGTGTTTCAGTTTGTGCCCATTGCCTCTTGCCCTGTCGTGCATGTCCTTCCGTATTGCACAAGTACACCAGCATTCCATATTTCATAGCACACAAGCCTCTCTTACATCCAAACCCATCTGTACTGGCTACTGGGATGCTTTAAAAGAATTCCTACTGCTGGGTACAGAAGCAGTTGACCAACAGCCTGTTAGAGGGAGTATCTATCCATCATGAGGGGGGCAATATGTTTTGCTTAGTTTATACGGGAGACAGACAAACAAGACATTTCAACAACTGAAAGTAAGCTTTCCTTGCTACAGTGAGGGATGATTTCTAATATACTAATAATTTTAAGTATTTTAATTTCTCAGTGTCCACTCTGGCACCTCTACCAGACTTAGCTGGCAGACCTGAGTTTGCACTATTATCAGCAAAGGCAAGTTGGGCCATAAGCCAACCCAAGAATGTGACAACACATGATACCACTGGTTCGGAGAGCAGGCAGGCAGCACCTGTTGCAAGACTTCAGTCTACACAGAATATAGAATTAGACATATTAAAAGTAATAAATTTCTATTGGGACACAACCAACTAAAAATTCAGTCACGTACATTGTACACCAAAGAAACTAGCTGAAGCCATGAGACAAGCAATAGACATCATCTGGATTCGCAAACTTGTAACTCAACGCAGAACTTGCTCTCCCCATGAAGGTGAGGCTGAAACAAGATGGCTGGAGAGCAAAAATAATAATAATAATAATAATAATGCTGGAGGTACTTTCCAACTCTAGTCCTACTCCCATTTTAAAAGCCATTTTAAAGAGAGTTGATCTAAAGACTTAGACTCAGAGCCAGTTCAGACTTAAGCTGCCACAGAGCACCTGAGTCCCACTGGCTGTTCAGATACAGGCTCTCAGCTCAAGGCAAGTGCAAGAGAGCTCAACTTACCTCCCAGTCCACAAGATTTAAGTTACAACAAAACATTTTGTGCTTGCTGTAGGCTAAAAGAGTACATAGCCCTGCTGATTTTTGGTAACCTTAGCATACATGTGATTTTTCTCCCTCATCAGGTCAGTCACATTCCCACTGAACTCGCTGAAGGGGATCTAATTAAGCCAGGCAAATAATTTCATATGAGCTGGATGTCCCTTTTCACTCTCCACAAAATACATACTTCTTCAAGCGTGTGTGTGGTTTGCTTTGAATACCCAATATTAAAAATTAAATAACGCATACTGATTTCTTTTAAGTCATAGGAAAAATCCACAGCCAATGCATAAGCAATCAGAGAAAATGAGAACAGAAGAAAATTGCAATATAAGCTATTTGTCAGAAACTGTTCACTTATTTTCATGTTGATCTCTCCATTGTCAACCTGGGAGAGATGGGGCGGGTGGGAAGAGATGCAACACAGAAGAGATACCCTTGACTAACTCCTTGATCCCCAGAAGCAGATATCTGCAACACTTCATGTTATAAGATTCAGAGCGGGTTTTACTGTTGCTATGGTTATTCAAAATCTTATTTTCGACAGGAGAGAAAGAAATTCTCCAGATCTCTGCAATACATAGTAACAGCTGTCTCACTGTCAGGCTCTCCACATAGGGCTAGGCTTCAACAGCATCGCCCTAAATCTAAACACCAAATTAAGGTCACTTAAATTTTTAAGAAGAATGAAAAGTAACAATTACTTAGTTGAAGACGCAGATGGTGTGAGAAGAAAGGAGAGTGGGAGGTAAGGTAGGAAGGAAGCAAGGAAGGAAGCAAGGAAGGAAGGAGGGAAGGAAGGAGGGAAGGAGGGAAGGGGGGAAGGAAGGAAGGAAGGAAGGAAGGAAGGAAGGAAGGAAGGAAGGAAGGAAGGAAGGAAGGAAGGAAGGGAGAGAGAAAGGAGGAAAGGAGGAAGGAAGGAGGGAAGGAAAGAAGGAGGAAGGGAGGGAGGGAGAAGGGGGGAGAGGAAGAGAGAAAGGAGGGAGGGAGGGAGGAAGGAAGCCCACGTCTTTAGAAAGTGCCTTTTTCCCAGTGCTGCAAGTATAGTCCAGAAACACTGAGCGGGATACAGATCTCAGGAGGTACAGACATACATTTGAGTTCTGTCACTAGCTGTAGTGTTTTCTTCAGCATCTGTATTGTAAACTCAATAGAAATGCTAGCATCTGAATGAAAGTATTAACTGACACATAGTTTTCTTCTGCATCCATTTTTTCTTCCTCACTCCTTCAAGCAGGCAATGAGCTTGAGTTTTCTAAAATATGAATCAAATAATCAAGAATCATGATAACATCATTTCTATTATTCAGCAACATTGTATTCGATGCTGACCAGTTCTATTCAGTCTTCCCTAGCTGGGACTGACACTTCAGCGCAAAAACACAGAGCAACTTGGATGTTGCTATTTAAATACAGGTTATATCATGTCAAGGAAGGGTGCAACTCAGACAGGTCTCTGGTGACAGAGAACTTCCTTCAGTGTCTTCACTTCAGCATACCATGTTCAGAGGGCTGTGCTGTGCAGTGTTTTCACCTCCCACAGTACAGGCTCAGCTCCCAAATCAGGGATGCATCGAATTGTCTCATTCAAAGTTCCATAAGAGCACATCACTACATAGAGTCACACTCTCTGATTTCCTGCTCCTATTCAATAATTTTCTGCTTATTCATTCGAGGTCACATTAGTTTTCAATGACAGCATCACACTGAGAGCTCCTGTTCAGCCAATTAGCCACCCTTACTTCTAACTCCTTTTGAGGTCACCTCTTCCCCGGAAGCAAGCACCCACTCTGCATGAGTAGCCTATTGTCCCTGTTACCAAACACACGACCTTGCATTTGGCTACATTAGCATTTGTGCTGGTTAAACAAGACCCACTATCCAAATGAACTAGATTGATCTATCAAACTGATTCAACTCTACCACTGTTTACTCTTGCTAATACTGTATCCTCTGCAAATTTTACAGGCACTAATTTCCTCACTCATGAACCATTAATGAAACTACTGAATTGTATCAGGCTGGAAAAGATCCCTGTGGAACCCTGCTGTAAATACCCTCTGTGGATGATGATTCCTCATTTACAATTAATTTTTTTTTTTTTTGAAATCTATCAGCCAACTATAATCTATTTATTATGCACTACATTAATTTTGCATAGTTCTAATTATTTGATTGGAATGTCATGTGGTATGAAGTTACATGCTTTTGAGAAGTGCAGGTAGATGTCAGCACAGCTCCTCTTATCAGCCAAACTTGTCAAAAAAAAAGTTGTGTTTCCTTAAGCAGCTTTGCTCTCCGCAGAGTGAGATGTGCAACAGTTGCTGCTTAAGACTGTGGGTTGAAATAAAATGCTGCATCTGGACTCTTAATGAGCGATGAGGAACTGTAGAAGCAAGATTTTAAATGGGAAGCAGATCAGCTGCATTTTCTTACTGCCACACCCAAAGGTTTTCGATCTCTGTTCACTGCATTTGTTTATAGCACATCCTATGTTAAAATTCAAAGTGTATGTGGAGTTAGGACTCACAGAGGATCTCTCAGAACTTCAAGTCACAAATACTTACCTACCTTTGTGGTATAACGAGATAAACCGAATCGCACATTTTCTTACTGTCTCCTCATTCTGGTTCACTGGCTCCTGTCTGTCGTCTCTAAGGAGACCTTGTGGAAGAGTCTGTCTCAGCTTCTATCTCTGTGTAGAGAACTTGTCCTGGAAGGGGCAAAGAAAGCATCATGTCTTGATGAGACTTGATGAAAAAACTAGAAGATAGACAATTTTCAGCTTAGGGTGTAAGTCAACTACTGTGTGAGAAACACAGAGGCAGGACTGTCACAGGTCAGTTGATCTCTGAAGCTCTAGAGGGCTGTCTCACCTATTTCTGCATCACCTTCTAGAAGAACAACAGCTTCTGTGCAGTCTGAACCACTCACAGAAGTCCTAGCAAACCAAAGAATAGTTACCCCCTCACAAGGTGAAAAGAGGGGAGCCCCCTCCTTCCTGCTCCCTCCCCTCCACCCATATACATCCAAAAGCAGTGCTTGTTGGACTCCCAACAAGATGATTCAGTTTTCAAGACTGAGAGACAAGTAGCCCACAGAAAATTGTTAGTGAGTTGGATTAACTTCAGTAAGAACTGAACAGAGAGACAAGATGGGACTGCATGACAGAGAAGGAGAAGGTGAAGAGAGAAACAGAAGAGTAGGAAAAAGGAGAGAGACCTTTTCTTCCAGTGTCAATGAACTACTGAATTCACCTACCTCTGAAAGGACAATGTAAACTGGGCTAGTTTGGTGCTGTTCCCTGAACACCATGGCAACTGCTGAAGAACAAAAGAAAGTCATCTGCTCCTCCTCCTACCATGACCCTATAGTATCTGAAGAGTCCCTCACACTAGTAGAGGTCTGTCCACCAGTTTGGGACAATTTAAACTCCTCTTTTGAGCACCAGAAGGTAGTTGTGATGGCTCAATAAGCACTTGTGTTCCTCACTGTGCTGGATCATTGTCTTAGAGCAGCGCAAAGAGCCTGAGGCTGGTAGAGCTGCAACATTCTTGCACAACCAAGGTTCAAAAGAAAAGTGATCATCAGTGCCTTTTTTTTTTTTTGTAAAGGGAACTAAGACTATCAGACATCATATTCTGACTCAGCCTAGATAATTACATCCATCCGTATCTCTGAATTCTCGTGCCTTATAATTGGATAATAATTTTCTTATACTTTCCTAATATCAATAAATAATAAAGTTGGGTGCAGCTTAACATCTGTTGCACGTATATTTTTAACAAGAGGCTGCTCTTCAATAACAAATTAATCTTTATGAGTATGCATGTACTGCCATACATAGGGAGACCTACCCTCCACCACTTCACAAATGCTGCTTATGGGGTACAGTTTGCAATACAACTTGTAATTCTTTCTCTGATATTGCCAGGCATCCTATGGACTAGCAAGGAGTAACAATAATAAATGAGCACATAAGAATTTATGCTGATTTATTAATCAATGCTTTCAGTAATAATTTAAAGATACTAATTTAAAATAACAAATTTCTTTCAGTTGTTTGCCATAATGACAAATTCCTTTTTTTTTTTTTCAATGAAAATGTGTAATTTCTGACCCCAAAGTCAACATTAAGCAAATTGCCCAAAAGCACTGTAAATTATCTGGACACAGAAATGAGTTTGTTGCTAGGATCCAGTTCTGAATCCCCAGCACATAGCATTGAATATCTCAGACTCAATACCATGTGGCCCTACACGCTATCAGTAACCAAAGGACCCACATGAGAAATACAATGCTTTTCTTAATTAATAAGATTGTAACAGTTAGTTTGAATATTTCTGTGTGATTTGCCATGTGCAGTTACAGTCATACATATGCATTGAAATCAGCATAGTAACTGAAACCGTATAAAAGATATCACTAGCAGGCACTGTACATAAACTTGAAACAGATAGCTGCAACATGGGGCAGATTGATCTAGTACTTGAAGTCACTCCTAAATTTTATACCAGACCTGACTTTGATTTACTTTAGTTCTCTTGTACATTATAGCAACCTTGTGAGCACAAGCTCGTGATGCTATTAACTCACTTAATACAGATTTACTCACTTTTAAGAATGCATAATAGCTCCCTGTGGTCATTTCGGTCACCTCTTAAATTCAAGGTCTCTCTGGACATTCCTTCAAGTAAGTTATGAACAGGTCAATGAAACTGTTAATAATTCCAGCTGTCTTCTCTCACTCTCCTCATGTTTCAAAGCAGTGAGTTTTACTCCCTTCTAATGTGGATATCAACATTTCTTGCTTGGCTTAGGATGGATGATTGCTATTGTTTTTGAACTACTGCACAAATAAGAAGACATGGATTTGGAACAGACTTTTCCAACGTGGTACAACAAATTATTTAAGAGGGCAGAAGTGGAGGATACACTTAAGGTTGCGTAATACACTGAGATGCAACTCTGTACTACTGCAAATGCCTGTATTAGTGTGTTTTAGATTCATACAGTGTTCTGTTTGCTAACCATTGATAGGATGTGCAAAATACTAGGTCTGTACTGCTATAAAGAAACTGGTGTTTGTGATGGCTGATCTTTAACTAGCTGCTGTATTAACTCAGTTCAGAAAGTGATTACGCAGCCAATAATGTTGCACATCAGTTCAGTGACAGTGAGCTGTGAGGTTGGCTGAGCTATTGAGGAAACTCACCCTTATTGCTTGATTTGCCATTTGAGAACTGTGGAAGTGGTGATGAGTACCTACGAGGCTACAAACCATGAACTGTCTGGAGAATATATGCATATCAGGGAAAACTTATAGAAAAACTGTAACAGCCCGAGAACAAGAGTAGTTGTCCAAGCTAGTCCACTGTAACTAACCTGGTAAACCTGGGCTAGTCTCTTGCTGATGTTCTGTTGACCTTGTAAGAGTAACAGTTTTGAAACCATGACCAGGAAAATTCATGGTTCAGAGTTGGAACATTAAACTGTTTCAAGCTGAGTTAGGTTTTAAACCCTAGGTTTCTTCTCAGACACAAAGCAGATGTGTATGTCCACGGCCACGCTACTTGGTATTCTGCCCAGGTTTACTTACTCTAAATCTAAGTTGCTCTGATGGATGTACAGAGACTTGCAATAGAAATATTAAGATTAGCACAAATTAAGTATGAATGGAAGTGGATGTCTGCAAGCACCAGGTGAAATAGTAGAAGTGTTAAAATAATTGTCTGCATTGATAATAAAGCATACTGTTCCCAGAAACAGAAATGAGAAATGTGCTCTTCATGTCAAGACCAGAAAGCCTGCACTCTGGTAAGACCATAGCATAGATGATTCATCAGGGGGAGATTCTGCACTTTGACAACTGGAGGATGGCATCAAGGTCATGGCCCATCGCATATGCCATTCCTTCTCTTGTTAGCTCACAAAAAAACAGACTACAGCTATCTAGAAATGCATATATTCCTAACACATATTATAAACAATAAAAAATGGAGAATGAGCAGTAACCTTGCTTAAGATTTATGGAGACTTATGAACAATTCTATAGCAGAGGACAACCCTATAACAACTGCTGACTCCTAATGAGTATAAAAGATTAGTTCCCAACCTAATTCAGCATCATCAAGCAAGAACTCCAGAATGTGATGAGCACTCAATAGCCGGCACATCTCAGCCCCCATGTGGCACAAAATTGATCTTAGACACACACATCCTAGTGTTTGTGAGTATGTGGATGTGAGAATGTGAGTGGGTTAAATCAATTTATTTAGAGTTTCTGAGAATAAGTATCAACTGCCCCTTCCATAAGGTTTTGTGACAGCAATTTCCAACAAGTGCAGATAGACTGCTTCTAGTACCGGTTATGCCAATTTTTCCAGTATCTCTTCAGGACACTTCACTGTCCCATACAGATATGTGCTCTATTCCATCAGATCCCGATGATTTAGATAGGAAATAAAGGAAGGTAGCATTTAGGGAACACAGAGAAGTCTTAGCACCTTTTAGGTTGGTCTTGGACATCCTAAATTTGGTGTTGGCTTCTTACAGAGAAAAGGAGAACAAAGCTGACTGGAAACAGGGAAGGAAACATGACATATAAGCAGACCTGAGACTGTCCTCCATCTCATCTTTCCGTACTTGATTATGGTTTTATATGTCCTCAAGCCCTTTAGATAATCATGTTCTTCTGTTGTATAGATATTTGGCAACTATCACTATAGCTGGTTGTTTAAAAAAAGAAAAGTTGAAGTTGATAAATAAGTCCTAGGATAACAAAATATATCATCCACCCATTATCCCTTCAATGTATGCAGCCTGCTGGCATGGTTCAGAGATAATTTACATGATAGATGCTTCTAGTTCAGCCTAAAACAAGGCTGGTCTGCATGATATTTCCTGTCAGGAGTTGCTGAACTTCAATTACTTATTTTGAGATAAATGATGTAATAGAAATACACTTTACAGTCCAAAAGCCAGCTCCATCTACTGTATAATGCCTGGTTTTCTGTTTGATTTTTTTCCCCCTCTAAAAACCCACAGTAAAAAAAAAATTATTCTGGTACCTAAGCAATGTAACATCTCCTTATTTTGTTCATTGTGAATGACCTAGCTGCCTCAGCCATCACAGCTGCTCTCCCATTCACTCCCAACTGTCCTGACAAAAGGTGATATAAGGAAGAAGAGGAAGGTAACATGTAAAGCCTGCGGCCAATGACCAGTGAAGCTTCAGAGGCTAAAACTGGTTAGGCCTTATTTAACTGGCCCATGTTGCACATATTTCTCTGCTGTGCTGACAGAAGAACGATCTAAGAAAGAGAGAGGAAAGGGGCTAGAAAAAGTTTATATCATGACAGTGCCAGCTTCTTTACCTTTCTTACTTTACCCAACCTGACTATTAACTGAGTGCTCCCAGAGCTGGCTGATTTCAGTAAGAAATTAACATCACCAGAAAGCAGTTATTCTTGTCATAAAGCAGTACACAGTGAGACCAAGAGCTGTTATAACAACAAATTACATTAGAATTTGACCCCTCTGTGTGCAGCTTCTCAGTTTATGTATATAAGAAATGCATAGGAAAATAGTCCATAGGGTGTGGCAAAGATCAATCCATTAATGTGCTGTATTTGAAAATGACAAGTGCTATTAAATGCTAGACTGATTATTTTAATCAGCACTGTTTTCACACCATCTGCAATTCTATGGCTACAAATGTAGCTGTGAAATTATATTCCAGGTATACAGAATCTCTCTCTACCTCTCAATTCATACTTCATTGTTCACGCAGCATCCAAACGCTTAAGATGAAATCAGTTTCAACTGCAGTATGAAAAATGAAAGAAAATGCAGTGCTATCACATTTCTTCTTCTGAAGGGCTCAGACTGGCATTGTCAGACAGTCAGTTGAACATATGAGAAATTTTTTATGTACTTAGGCTTGATATTCTTGTCTAAGAGCCAGATTTGGAGAGGGGTGGTAAATGTAGGCTTTTTAATTTTCATTTTCCTCAGAGAGATATGGTAACATATACAGAAAGCGATATAGCAAGCTTTAGATGGAAGACTTTCAGCTCTGAAACAACAGAAAGTAAGACTTTGCCTTTTTTATTTTCAGGTTAACTTATTAAAAATAAAGAGGATTAAATGTTTTATTAATTACACACACTAAATACCTTTTGAAACCTCAAAAATAAGAGCAAGTAGTACAAAAATCGACAGAGAGAGGTTAGCAAGGAATCTGATAGTGCCAGCTAAAGAAACAGCACTGAGGTGCTAAGCAATTCTGTTATAATCTGCATTGCATCCTGACTTTTCTCTGGTGTTGCTCTGCACTGATAAATAGCTTTGGAACATGCTCCTGCTGTCTTGTTACAGCTGTGGTAAAGATTAGCTCTTGACCTTGATAGTAGAGGGTTATGCTACTCTGTATAAAGCAGTCTACTGATCAAAAGTCAGCCCCAGCTCTTCCTTTTTTGTTAATTTGTACTGTGGAGACAGAGGTTCACCAGTTCATCTCTGACTCAGCGGCCAATGGCCAGAATGCCAGCTACCAGGAAGGACAGCATGGCACCTACACCAACTCCTTCCATACAACCTGGTCTGCACCCTCGGTGGGGAACTACAGGGTAGAGAGAAAAAGAATCAAAGACAAATTAACAGACAACCAAACTACTCATGAAACCTGTCACACTGAGAAACACAAGGAGTCACAGTTACAGAGAAAGTAAAGCCCTGACGGGTAAAAAATCACAGCTACTGCACCTCAGTGTGGGCAAACCAAAGGGGAACCAGGGTGCCAAAGAGATGTAAGTACTTTTCCCTTCCCTTCTCTTCCCTTCTTCTCTCTTCTTTTCTTCTGCAGTAAGATGTGTTCAAAGTCTCTAGAGTTAGAGTCCTTTTTTTCCACAGACACGTATATCAATAAGGCTGGAGATTTGTGGCCAAAAATGTGAAGAAGTTAATTTGGTCTTGAATTTACATTTGCAAATCTTCATAGGTAGCAGCCTGTGTAACCTCCATGAACAAGACATACTGCAGTCAAATGCCTTTGGCACCAGAGGTGGATTAACGACCAAATGGAAAGATTATGACTTGAAGAAAGCCGAGCCATCATTAAGCCCATGTTCTGTGCCAAAGTTATTGCCATTATAGGCCTTTTTAAAAGCACTGAGGAAAGTAAACATTACAGAGCAAGTCATTTCTTGATTGAGCCAATACTCCTCCTAAGGGTTTTTGCAGATTTGAAGGGTGCTGCTTTTACTTTTGATGTATATTTTTCCAAAAGTCTTTATGAACCAATGCCTGCATTGCCTCATATTTTATGTCATTTGGGGCACAGTCATGAACTTGGCATCTCTTCCAGAAATGCTGGAGGAAAGACCTCAGAAATGAGCCAGCGTTCATTTTGGTTGAGATGAACCACTGCAGGTTATGGCCAATAGGTAATGGTTGGAAAAGCACCACCACCTCTACACCCACTTTCTCCTACCCAGTGCATTATTACAGTCTAGAAAGTCTGTTTCTTGTTTGGAACTATTTTTAGGAAGAACCTGTGGGTCTGTGTAAAATTTACTGAAGCTACAAATGCTGAAAATCCAAGCTTTTGTACATGGTCCTACCTTGGCTATATGGACAAGAGCTGGATGACCAAAAGGAAAATACTTAGCCACATTGAGTTGCAACAGAGTTGATCAGAATGCTACATTGACTTTCTGTTAGCAAAAATCTAAGATTATTACTGCCTTTTTAGACCAATGCAAATTAGAAAAAAATTAGTTTCTTGTATATCCAGATTATTAGTTTTTGTAGTTGAACTATTTGTAATTCTTTGTTTAATCATTTTTATCTGTGTCTCCTTTCCATACTCTTGGATCTTGCATTAAGTAGAAGTGAATAACATAAGGTACAAGTGCAGAATCTGGGGAAACACTGGAGAAGCCAGCGGTACATAACTAGAACTCCTGTTGTGAATAGTTCTCTATACTAAAACAACACTTAGGCTCTAAACTGCTGGAATACGCTCTTACTAAACTAGCATGTTATAATTACATCACTGTGTCATGTTCCCTCTGTTTGCTCTATTTGGTTTGCTGCTCCATTGTAAACATTCTGAACCTAAATATATCTGCACAAAATCAAGTTTACATGAGAGTTTTCCAACAGTGCTTGCACAGCATTAAATCCAAATCATAAAATAAAATTGGGTTCTGTATATCATAAATCAAGTAATGCAAATACATAGATTAAAAATATATTTAAAAAAATCAAGTAGGGATAAAGACTAAAATCTGTATAGTTGTCCAAAATGTTGAACCTGAAGGAGAAGCATGCAGCAATTTTAAGGATGGGCATCCATCACAGGTTTGCAAGTTCTCCTGCAGTGGATGTAGATGCTGATCTGCCTATAAAAGGGCTTCCTTTTGCACTCTGAGCAAATAAGTAAACACAGAGGATTGAACTGAATCTTTAAGGATTTTCTCTTAATTTTAACTTTATTTTTTATTCCTACATGCAGTCTTCTCCCTAATCTCCCTGTTGTCCTCCTTGTTTTTACAGGCAGCCTCCCATAGCAAGACAAGGTTAGAAAAAACGCCTCAGTAATGGGTGACATGGTAAGACCTACAGCAAAGAAAGAGTTAACATATGCTAACCTCTTCTGAGCAGTTAAAGCTATATCAGAATGAGAATACTTTATCTACAGACAGACTTGTTATCCATGGTTAAATCAACCTAATCAAATAATTGAAGGAAACAACTTAGGTCTTTGATGTGGGAGAGAAAATACTTGATATGCAGCCTCATAAGACTGAAAAATGATTTTTTTTTCTTCTGCTTTTGGGTCTTCTGGCAGTCAATTATTTGCAGCACTTCAGATGCTGGCTGCTACAAAGTTCCCCAACATTACTCACATAAGGAATAAAAAGCTAGTTTTAATTCAGAATAAAGCCAATTCCAAAGCTTCCACTAGCATTTTCCCACTATTTCCTCACCTATATGTAGTCCCACTCCTCCTATCAGAAAAGCTTCTGAAGTCCACTGAGGACAAGAGTGGAAAAATAATTTATTTACTAGAGAGCTTTTGAGCTTTACATAATTTATACATATATATATTCATAGAATCATAGATTCATAGAATCATTAAGGTTGGAAAAGACCTCAAGGATCATCAAATCCAACCGTCAACCAACACCACCTAACTCACTAAACCGTGTCCCTAAGCACCACATCTACACATTTCTTGAACACCTCCAGGGATGGTGACTCCACCACTTCCCTGGGCAGCCTGTTCCAATGCCTGATTAGAAATTTTTTCTAATATCTAGCCTAAACCCACCTTGGTGCAACTTGAGGCCATTTCCTCTTGTCCTATCACTTGTTACTTTAGAGAAGCGGCCAGCACCCACCTGACTACACCCTCCTTTCAGGTAGTCGTAGAGGGTGATAAGGTCTCCTCTCAGCCTCCTCTTCTCTAGACTAAACAACCCCAGCTCCCTCAGCCACTCCTCATAAGACCTGTGCTCCAGACCCTTCATCAGCTTTGTGGCCCTTCTCTGGGCCTGATCCAGCACCTCAATGTCCTTCTTGTGGTGAGGGGCCCAAAACTGAACACAGTATTCAACGTGCGGCCTCACCAGTGCTGAGTACAGGGGCACAATCACTCCCCTAGTCCTGCTGGCCACACTATTTCTGATACAGGCCAGGATGCCGCTGGCCTTCTTGGCCACCTGGGCACACTGCTGGCTCATGTTCAGCCGGCTGTCAACCAGCACCCTGAGGTCCCTCTCTGCTGGGCAGCTTTCCAGCAACTCTCCCCCGAGCCTGTAGCGTTGCAGGGGTTGTTGTGACCAACTATTGTAAGACTTAAAACGTGCAGGGATAGGAGGTGTATCAGCTGGGATTTCTTCTGTCTGGAATATAATCAGGAGAACAGTTTCTGGTGGAATTAAAGTAAAAGATTTATCTGACAGGAGGTGAGTTCAAGTTAAAGCACAGTTTGTATTTCTAGAGGAAAGCTACAAGTTTGCGGTATTTCACATTTTTTTCTAAACCCTTCATTGGACATGTTAGCTCCCATATTCTTTTATAATATTAATCTGCTGCAGTCTCCTTCACTTTGCTTTACAGATATAAAGAAAAATGGGTACCTCATTAATCAGCTTCAGTCTAGTAACCACTAAGGCAGGAATTTCTCATATGACAGATTGTATCATATTAACTGGGGAAAAAAAGACCTTAAGCTAAGTAAAACTGAAAGGGTATCAAACCACATGATGTATAACTCCTCCCAATATGGGTAACTAAGTAGTTTTAATTGTTACTAATTACTATAAATATTTCAGTCTTGTTTTCCTTCTTACATAACCAATATTTTTCAGTCTAGTAGACTTCTATCTTTGAAAACTAAAGGGATTTCAGTCAAGGTATGTGCATGTTAACAAGTGATAGGCAGAAGTTCTGTACCAGTGACAGAAAATAAGGGGAAGGAAAAATCAAGGTTTGGGAAGTTCTAGCTGGTAGCTGAATCTCAAAGGGCTGCACTAGCACAGTGACAGAATTAGTCCATTGCTACCTGTTTACTTTGCTTAAATCAGCTGCTGGAAGAATCACTGCAGGTGCCTACGGGCAAAAAGAAAATATTCATAATGGCCAACTTCTGAAAAACAGTCACATCAATCACAACAGTCACAGAAATAATACAAAAAATACCTTTCTCAAAAAATTATCTTTGTAGATATTTTTTCTTCGTCTTGGATTAGATGTGGTTGTCATGACATGGAAGCTTAAAATATCTGCTGATAGACCAGAAAAGTTACTGAAAATGAAATGTTTAAATTAACAGCTTTTACTAATGTAGGATCTTGCAGCAAGATCATCCAATGCAGCTGGAATCTGGTGGGTTTGCACAGATTCTTCAAGGGCACCAGGAAGGTAACACTGTTGTAGAAATGATGCAATTACGTTTTCCCAGCAAGACTACCAAGCCCAAATTTATCTATTTCCGGATCAGTACTGGCATCAGCTAGAGAAAACAATGATTCTTAATGATATTTTGCACGCGTGTTTGTCTCTCTGACAGGATATTTCCAAGCAAACGTTAGTTAGTGTCCACGACCACCCTCTGAAGTAGGTAAAGATCATCAGCCCAAATCTCCAGACAGAGAAAATAAGGCACAGACATGGGATGACTTACAGTGAGTGAGTAGATAAACTAGAAGAACCAAGTAACTCCTACACCTAATCTGTCATTCCAGGCACTGGAAAATGCACCTTACTTCTTAATTAAAGACCCATGCCACGGCTTCCACCTCTAAGGGAAATGTGAAAGGGTAAGTGGTAAGTGGAACAGCATAGGTACTCAGTAAATACTACATATTTATTTCACAGTCTGTCCCCAAGTTCCATTCTCTAAGACCTCTACCGGCATTTCCCCCACTCCTTTTGCTCTGCACTCACTGAGTCTGAATGAAAATTTATACAAGACTATTTAACTTGCTTCTGATTTCTAATCTTCTATTGAAACAATTTGCTACTTAATATCGGTGCAACTTCTTTCGTTGCAAACTTTTGTCATTACAGAAGAATAATACAATCATAGGACAGAAAAAAACATCAATGGCAATCCAGGAGTGTAGGCCTTTCCATTTTTTTTATGAGCCTCATTTTCACATTCCTATTTTCTATTTTTTCTTTTTCCATGGTGCATCTGCTAAGAATCTCATCTAGTTCTATTTTGAATATACTACTGATTCTAGCTCTAGTCACCTGCCTTCTCAACATTTTTTCATATGTTTATTACTCTTTTACATGAAATCACATTCTCTGAAAGTCTGTTCCCAAGTTGTTCATTTTCAGGTGATTTTTTCCATGCTTCCTGCCAGTAACAGAAAATTGTCTTCCTTATGTTATGCACTGGAATATGTACTCCATGATTTAAGTTAGTTCAAGCAGAGGTCACCTCAATATTCCCAAGAGACTAGAGCTGATCACACCTCCTCCATATTACTCATGTCTTTGTGATTTGGTGTCATTCTCAAACCCTCCTATTGTAAATTGCTGCTAGAGCAATTTCTTCCTGCCGTAGCTGTGCAATCTTATGCCATCCTGTACTAAGTAATACTGATAACACTGTTCACCTGAGGAAAAATTCGAGATTTCCTATCTGGAGGAAAAGCTCTCTCAGAAACACAGCCAAATTCATTTGACTGAAAAGCACTTATATAAAGTCATCTAAAGCATATATCAGAGAAACAAAAGAAAGCAGAGTCAAGTTCTTCTTTGCTATGCCACTAGTCAGACTGAATGGTTATCATGGGCTTTTCTAGCCCTTGTGAAATGGAAAGTGAATGCAATGTGTTGTAGGGAAAAAAAACACATATGTGGGCTTTCAATAGGCTAATGATGCGATAAATTTGGTCCAGGCATGAAAAAGTTTGCTATTTTACTTTTTCTTCTAGTTCACTAATTCTGAAAGTCACTACCAGCTGAAAGCCTTTTGGAGACCTCCATGAATAGAGTTCCTGACAGACATGCATTACAGTGAGCATCACTTGGGGTGAGAACATGAGAAAAAAAAAAAAGGATATGAAAGCTTACATGTGAAAGTGTCATTGATCCATGACTTTAAACTTCAAAACATACACATCATCTTTGTACTCTAACAGGAATCTTCTACAGTTTTCCTTCCAGCAGCAACCTATCCATAGGGCAGAAGGGTAGGTTATCAGTGCAGTACCTCCCCTAAGAATAAAGGCAAGTGTTAAAGATACTCTAACATTCTGTAGCATCTCAAATTTTATTACAGGAGAATTAGGAAAAGTGGCTGAACTGCTCTAGTCTGTATCCTACTGCCAAGTTTGGATGCTTCTGCAAATAGCATAAAAACTGGTCTTATTGACCATCTGGAACTAATGGAGAAGCATTGTAGAAATCCTGCAGAGCAATAAAAGGTGATTCAGCTGTAGAAGAATCTTGTCCAGCAGCGTAAGCTTTTCTCAGTAATCACCCAGATTCAGATATATACCATACACATGTAATGGACCGTATCGAGTAGATTATAGTCCAGAGCTGGGCAAAGGGAAGTTGAAATGCATCCCTTCAAGGAGGGAATGGAGCCAGAGCATTCAATATATTCAAGCAATAATATCCTTTTGATTAGTTCATAGAGACTTGTCATTCACCGACACAAGGTAGAGCTGACAAAGCAGAACTAATGTTTACACCAAATTGTCATTCATGTCCCTCACATTTAAATGCAAAATGAAGATAATGACATAACTTTGGTATCTGCTGGCTTTTAGGACATTTGCACTACCACTCAGGTGAGCCACACTGTGTAAGACACAGAATAGAAAAAATAATCAGTTAGAACGAGAATGAACTTTTTGATTATTTGTTTGCTTTGATTTCTAATTTTTATTCTAACAAAGAGTGATAAAACATGTTGCAAGGTGACAGTGAGGTATACAAAATGTTTTACTGTTTATAAACAGTAAATAATGTCTGGAATTTATGTCCACTAGACAGGAAATAATAAGTCATGCTAACTCATAATTTCAAAAGAAAAATGTCATATCAAATTAAAACTATTTTATTATTCCCTAATAGATTGCAAGGGGGAAAGAGATCACAAGGAGAAACCTTCTGCAAGTGAAGGTCAATCCTCTCAAACCTGAGTGATCAAAACATGTTTAAATTAGGGTGAGACTTGTTTCTAATCTCAGGAGACCAGTGGAAGTCAAAAAAAGGAACAATGATTGTCTCCTTATCTAAAAACTATACAAATTTCCTTTTGTGCTTCTTCTAATTTTTATGTTGAAAGTATCTGTGAAAGACACTGAACAAAAATAGCTACAGAGTCACTTCCTTGGCTAAATGCACTTTACAAAGAAAGTTTGCTAGCACAGCTAGCAATGAAGTGGGGCAATTATTCGAGGAAAACATCAAATCTGACCTTTATGCTCTTCACAAATTGTCCTTGACCATCAGCTCTCTCTCTTACCTGAGTAAATGTGTGGGCTGGCATAAGGGTACTAATCATCAGAGAAAACAGTGAGACTCTGGAACAATATTAGACAGAAGTACCATAGAAAAATCAAACAGCTTCTTCTAAGAAGCAGTTGATAAACACTTGAAGTGGCAGTGAATTGCAACAGGTGACCTCCACCCACAATGTATATTTCAGTCTCACATTCTCATATGTTCACCTCTAGCATATATCCCAGCCATGAGATGTTTTTTGGTCCTGCACAGAGGTCTAAATAACATATGGTTCCTGTTTAACAAGAAGAACAACATCAGAATAAATTCTGTGTAGAATATCAGTATGTGTAGCTGTTGTTTTCTTTAATAAATGCTTTCCATTTAAGAAGAATGTTATTCCACAAACCAGTCCAAAAAGGAAAAATAAAGAAGAAATATGTCCACAGACCACCTACACTTCTTGTGGTGTACTCTGCATTTTTACCTCGTATTTCCTGAAACTGATGAAAATTATAGGGGAAAAAAAACTCAAAACAATTTCTAGAAGTCCAGAATGCAGATAAGAGGGAATTAGTCCCCATACTTCTATGCAATTTTATTCATTCTGGAAACCTCTTTCAGATTTTTTTTTTTTTTGTGCCAGGCCCTTAAACCCTTAGTGAGTGAAACATGCTGTTGCTTTACCAGAGTTTACCTTACTACATAAGGATCTCAGACCCTGACTCTGAGAGATTGCAAAATAGTTTCTCCTTTTATTTTATAATGGTCTTCTGAACTTTGACACTGCATTCACATTACAACTTCTTATTTAGGTGTTGAACTGGGAATTCCTAGTGTCTATGAAACATTATTTAATTATCATAGTCAAAGGGTGTAAATTTTAGAGGTTAATTATATTTAACAGGTTTATATATCTTTGATACAAGAGGTGTCTATCTGTCTTTGATCAATATGAATGACAATAACGTCTTCCAGTGTTTTGTTCTTCCTCATATGTTGATTTAAGAGATTAATGAGATTATTGTAAATTTACTTTGATATTCTGCCAAAATTCAGAGAGCCTAGAAAAAAGACAAGACATAAGCTATTAAGTGAACTAGTAAGTCAGCCAGAGGCCAGTCAAATAATCACTTTCTGATACAGTTTTAGAAAACTTGGACAGTATTGTTTGTTTTCAGTACTTGGTGGTATCAAGTAACAGGTACACCAAAAAGAGATGCAGCTGTGTCTCCGATCTTCTTCAGTAATTATTATGTTCACTTCTAGGCTTTGTTGACTTGCTTGTATGATATTGACAAAATTGCTCATGGCTGAACGGCATTAAGCTCTTGATTTTTTTTTTCCCAGTCCTCATAACTAACAGCCTTTCTTACTGTAAGGTCTATTGGTTACCTGTTGGCTCCACTGAAGTGAAGAAAATTCTGCACTCTGTCACTCTTTGGTGCTTTCTTGAGTGTGTTATAACTTAAGAACTGAACTAATGGGCCAAACTCAACAGTTCTGTTATTTCTGGAAACTTATGTTTGACTAAAAGGAACAACATATTTACAAAGATTGCATATTTTGTAGGGTTTCTTTCACTTACAATAGTGAGACAGTTTGAGGAAGTAGTTTCCACTGCCATACTCAGAGATACAGTCTACTAGTCTCCGAGTCTAAAATTTCAAATTTGAAGACAGCTGAACAAATGTTTGAACTGTTCATCCTCTCAGTGTGGCACTCACTCAAATATGAAAAATAAAAGAGGAACTGGGAAGAAATAACAGTGATAAGTTTAGAGAAACCTATAAGTTTAGAGAAATCTAGGGTTTAGATAAATAATTATGAGCTTTACTATTCAATGAAACAGTCTTTCAAGCCAGAGGCTTCATTAATAAAATGGAAGTATTGAAGGAAGGTAAAATGTATGGGAAACAACCAGATAAGAACTGGTGTTATCATCACACCTACATACTAAAATCCTTTGATGAAAGTACATTTCCAAAATTCAAGACAGTCGAAACAGAAGATCTTTTTGAATTATTATCTACATGTGTAGACCATGGATTCCAATACTGCAGGCTTGGATGTCACAAGGACACATTTCTCACTTGTGATCACAAGTAATCAGTTTAGATCTGCCTTGGTTCTTCTTTTACCTTCAAGCACTCACGACTGGTCTCCAGTACAAGCAAGATAAGTAGTGAGTACCACTAGTAAGCTGTGCTGCAAGGAGCCTGTAAGTCCTCATGCACAACAAGAGAGGGGGCACCTTGAGGTTTAATCCATTAGCCTGACAGCCGGAGAAAGTACTGAACACAAACCAAGTAGGCCAGCTGTCTTCATAAGGTGATCTGTAAATCAAAGATTTCAAGCATTCTAAGTAAGGTTACTTTGTTGATAAACAAAAACAAAAGCAAACAAACAAAAAACAAAACAACAAAAACCCAAAAAACAACCCTGAGCAAGCAAAAACCCAGAATACACTGAAAATACTGCTGGAATGACTCATGAAGTCTTACTGGTTTCCATACCCCTAGTTCCTAAGGCTGGAAATTTTTTCACAATATGTATCACAACCTCAACTTCTCAACTTTTCAAGATGAAAAAGAGCCTTATAGGAGAAAATACCCATAAGAAATACAGTTTTGGAATAGATTTTTTTATTTTTCCCCCTAGAGTGCAGAAAACATTCTCCCTGAAAAAAAAAGTTCAGTAACATTCAATTTTCTTGTTAAAGAATTCCAAAACAAACAAACAAAAAAATAAGCTATTTTACCATCAGCTTTGTTGTCATCTGAAGGGTCTTGCGTGTTCTAAGCCTCTGAGAAATCAGGGAGTCATAAGCTTGCTCAGGAAGGACGATGCTATCAAATTACTGGAATTTTTTACCGTTTTGATCCAGTTTTCTGAACAGGACATACTGTAGTCTTTCACAGGTACAGCCACATCTAATAAATTTGTTCACAATACAGGAGAATTGCAGTCTTGCAACATGCACAGCTCATGCTGGTCCGTTTCCAAATATTGGTTCATTCTGAACAAGTTTTGGAAGCCTGCTGAAAGAGAAAAAAAAGCTTATTTCCAAAGCTTTTTAAGTGAACTGGTTTATGTTGGTAAAAACCTTGCTCAGTTGTGCTTCAATGTACTGTACAATTACGGTGCCTTCTCCTCCCCCTATGACTAATATAATCAGCAACCGGATACTTGTTGCTTTTATTAGTACTATTAAACAAAATAATCCTCAGAGCTGGTATTCCAAAACTGATCTAAGAACATTAAACAGCACTTGTGACCATTAAAGTACCGATCTGAATGATATTACAATGCTCATATTTGTTATCACTGTATGAAAGTTATTAGAGTAATAAACCTACCTTGTTTTCCAGGTGATTCCATTTAATCTCAGCAAAAACAAATAACTTGTCTTGCAGAATACTTTACATTATTAATCCACTGCCAATGGAAAGCCAGAAAAGCCGTTCCTCATTTACTCTTTCATGCAGACTAATCTGAATGCTCTGCTTGGAAAACTGGCATCCAAGAAGCCCCAGCAGGCCTGGAGGATCACTCTGAAAGCAGCCAGGTGCTCAGAGCATTTGAGAGTATTCTCCTAAAAAGAGAAGACGTTTATAAATCTGCAATGAGAACTGGGATGATAGTTCAATCGTTCACTTAAGCAGTGCCAAGGATAAATAACCAGGTGGTACAACAATTTTACAACTACCATTTTTCTCAAGCAGGCAGGGAAACTGAGGCACAGCTTCTTACATGCTTGGTCTTGTATTTTCTAGCAAGTCTGAACTGCAATAGAAACTTTCTACACTCAAAAACCAAGTTCTGTGTCCAGCTCAGTAATATGTGGATTTGATACCAGGACATGATTACGAAGTAATTTTATTATTATCATATAGCTTGTTCCAAGCTGTATACATTCTTGTGCTCCTTTATAGCAGGAAGCAGAAGAAAGAGGACCACCTCTCCCTCCTGGAAATTCTTTTGTGCCTCAGGATAATTCATGATTATGAATCCATATGCCTGAATTGTTCTATACCATACTGTTTATAACTTGGGATTCACTGTCCAGTGCAGTTTTCATCACTTGTCTGATGGTAAACATACCTACAGTACAATGGGGAGAATAGTATCATATAAATAGACTTAAAGCTTGCTGTATTGTTAGTATCTATGTTTAATCCAGGATGGTGTTTTGGCATTAGTGTGCTTGGAAGAAAGTGTGTTTAAAAGATTCCTTACCTATTTTATGATGAAAAGAGTTTTAAAGAAAAGATTTGTTTAATTTCTGAGCCAAAGTCTGTGGGTAGCTATAGCCCAATTTAAGCTTGAGAACATATTTGAACTGTACACTTTTGCACAGCTACTCATTTGAGATAAAAAACTATGCCTTTCACATTGCATGGACACGTGACTTTAATTTTTCAGTCACCCATACTGTTCACTATGTAGAAGGAGAGCACGAGATTCTCTCCAAAGGCTGTGCTAGAGGAGCTTCTGAAGAAAGTAAGTTTTTGAGAAGTGGCACCCTTTCTGGGGAGAAGTTACTTGCTTTAAGGTCATGTGTCACCTCAATAGCAGAGACAATATGGGAGCATTAAGACTTTTTCCCCAGTCCCTTATTCTAACCAGTAGACCATAGTCCCAAATTTCTGCAAGTCAGTTGGTCCCTGTCTGTCACAAATCCTTTCATCCTTTATGAACTGATATCTCATTCCTACACTAATAAGCATGGTTGGAGTAGAGTGAGTAATTGAAATTTATGAGTTGTGTACCCTATTTTAACACTTTTCCAAGGACTCATTAAATCTCTTTTATGTGTATTTTTCCGTGCCTCATACTTTCATTAACTGGAAAAAAGATAATAAAGTCCCATTTACAACACCACTGCAGCCATGCAGGGTCCTTGCTTGACTGATGTTCTTCTAATGAATTATATGTATTGTAAACAAGTACTGCAAACTAGCCCAAGGTCTTCTCATTAATTTTTCATTAATGAAATGCACCGCTTAGCTTGTTTGACACTTAAGTGATTCCCATAAATTTAAAATAGAGGTCACCATAAGGAAAGCATTTGAAAGTGTCATGAGGGAGCAAGCTAATGAACTACTCACCCTCCCCAAACACTTTTAAATTCACAGGCTAGTAAGTTGTAAAATTTGAAAACCAGTAATATTTTAATTGTTAAAGTAGCTGCCAAGATTTAATGAAAATACAAATATTCTAATAAGTGAGATTTTGCTCAGGGGCTTTTTCTTGTCTTCTGCTTTCTGCTTTTCTCTCCTTTTACATTCTATGTCAGGAAAGTTCTTATGCTTTATTTAGCTTAGTATACCATGAAAAAAAGAATACCTACATAAGAGAGGAGCAAAGGAAAGAGTGGGGTTAACCCATGACACTCTGTTTAGGTTGATTGCAATTGATGGTGGGTCATGTGAGGCTGTGTTAATAGACAATCTTTCTTCCATGTTCCAGACAAATGAAAGCTCAGTCATAATCTTTGACACTACCTCAACACAATCCTCGATTCAGCCATCATTTCCTGCTAGTCAGCAACCTAAATGTTAAACAATAGTTTGTCCTGGCTATATCAGCCAAAGAGACCAAAAAAAAAAAAAAGAAAATAAACAAAAGAGTATCCCAAGTAACCAGAAATCCTCTTTTGAGGAAGAAAGAATCCCAAGTATCCTGAAAGCCTGCCAGTTTGGCAAGGTTCTAGATTACTTCGTCTGTTGTGAAGTTTGGCGTGTCAGAGTACAGCCAGCCAACAGGCAGTCTGAAACTGCCTCTGAGGCAAGCTCTGAGCACCAAAGACTGCTTTACTGCAAACATGCTATGCTCCCAGCAACTAGGTGCTATAGTGGCTGTGCAAAGTTCTCCCCCCAAGGGGGCAGAGAGGAGCATTTCATTGAGCTGTTTCCCATTTCCACTGAGGATTTGGTTTTGTCACAAAATACATATGATGGATGAAGCCAAAATACCATGGTCCTCTTTGTGGGTTTTCTAAAAAAAAAAAAAAAAGATAGAGAGTGAGAATAGAATACAATACAATAGTTTTGTTTGAAGGGACCGACAACATTCTTTACCCTCTCAGTAAATAAATGCTTCCTAATGTCAAGTCCAAACCTTCTCTGGTGCAGCTTTGAACCATTCACACACATCCTGTCACAGGATCCCAGGGAGAACAGATCAGCATCTCCCTCTCCACTTCCCCTCCTCAAGAAGCTGCAGAGAGCAATGAGGTCAATCCTCAGCCTCCTTTTCTCCAAAATAGACAAGCCCAGTGTCCTCAACTGCTCCTCACAAGCTTCTCCTTCCAGCCCTTTTTCCAGCTTTGTTGTCATCTTGGTACATTGAAGTACCTTAACATCTTTCTAAAACTGTCAGACCCGGAACTGCACACAGTACTCAAGACGAGGCTGCACGAACACTGAATATAGTGGGATAATCACGTCTTCTGACTGTCTGGTTATATTGTGTTTGATACACCCCACAATGTGTTTTGCCCACTTGGCTACAAATAAAACAAGCCAAAGGAACATAGTAAGCTTACCTCTAACGATGTCCAACACTAAAAGTTGCTAAAAAAAGTGCGAAATTAATACTTTAGTAAGAATAACACATAAAGTAGGCATTTTTTTCTGAAACTTTGCAATGTTAAATTTATAATGTAAACAGAGATCTGTGGTGTCTTTTATATTGCCTTGCATAGCTACTGGATTTAAGAGGTACTGAATTGTTGGAAGCATTCCTTATCAAGAGTAGCAAAATCAAGATCACAAACCACTTGAAAGATGGTGTACTGTGGATTGTATCCTAATTTGTGTGAACAATAATGTTACTCCAAATACCTCAATAAAGTACAGCCTACACAAAAGCCCTAGACTACTTTCATTGCTTTCCTTACTATTCTCAAATTTTTCAATCCCTATGCGAAACTTGTGTTTTGCATTGCTGCTGAGCATTGGTCATTTTTTCTCATCTTTCATCTCAGAGAATCCTATATTGTTGCACATTTTAACTAATGGTAGGGAGATTTAAGTGTACTGAGGATAGTTTGTAAGGTGTATCAGATACAACATGATCTATAAATGAAGAAAAAAGTTTAAATGAGCTCTTATACAACTCTGATTCAGTTCATATGGTTTACTTCAGATTTATTTGCAAGAACTGCCATTCAAACATGGTTAACATATTTTCCCCTACAATTTGGAACTGCTCCCCTCTTTTCAGATATGTGAAATATTGACAGTTAGGAAAGCTCAGAAAACAAATCTGCTGTCACTCATACTTAAGTTTTCAAGATATCTTGTAGTCTTCAGCATACATAGCCCTATCCAAAGGCAGAGATCATTATCAACCAAAAAGGAATGTCTCAAGAAGTTTGTGCATACAAGAAGGGTCACAGGCACAAAAAGTGATGACATTGCTTTTGCCACAAGAGAAAGATAGTAAAAGTGCAGTCAAATTTCTGGGGAGGCATAAATTCCAGCTAACAGTGAAGTCTAAAATACAAGGGCAGGACAATACACAAAGAAATACAGCAGGAATGGTTGCTTTTCACATTTAGTTGTCACAAGTGAATCCATCTTCAGCCATTTGTAAAAAACAACTGAAATGTAGTAAAATCGTGGCTAATTTCAGTGGCCCATATAAAAACAGCTCCTTCATCATGGTTCATTTTCTTTGGAGAGGTGTCCACCAGCACAGAAATGCCATGACTGTGACTGCTAATTAGCTCTCTTTCAGCAGTCTCAGAAGGGCCTGAAATAAAGGCACCAGAAAATGAGAGATCTCCAATCAAAGCATTCCCACTTTAAACCCTTCAATGCGGGATTGAGGCTTACTGATGACATGGATGGTGGTACTATGGTCTTTGCTCAGGCTGTCTTTCTTCTAGGGTTGATAAATGGAAGTGTTCATAGCCCCGAGGGGCACTTTTGTACCAGCAACAAATTCTGAAGGCTGTGCAGAGATGGTAATGAATATTATGCCTTTCATTCTCACTGTAAGTACAGAGCAGGGTAATGGAGGCTGATCATCATTACCATCATCACCTGCTGGTATCCCAAAGCCCTGTGTGAGATGAGCAGGTAGGTTTTGGCCTTCCTGAGAGTTGAACAGGTGCCTCCATAAAAAATAACAAAAAACAACAAAACAGACCACAGCCACAGACAGCACTAATTGGCTCCCTTGTTGGCACTTTTAGTAAAGAGACCAACTAATGAGCAGGAGTGAATGCTGAAGTCCCTAAATACCACTGCTCATGGAGGCCTAGGTGTGAAGAACAGATATGGAGCTGTCGTGGGTTAAGCAGAGCAGAGTTAATTTTTTTTTTCCTTTTCCCTTCTCTTCATAAATAGCTATTAAGAAGCTCTGTTTTGGATTCCTGCTCAGGAGAGAATTGATAAGAGAAAAACGTTTATAGTTATTGCGAGGATGTTGCTATTTGTTCTCAAGGAAATGCATTCAGCCTTTTGGGAGGGGAAGAGACAGTCTGGCTTCTAGCCTGGGATTTGCTTTTAGGTAAAGATTGAGAAGCAGACTGACCAATTATTCCATCCCATGCACGTCATATCCAGTATACCCAGTATATTAGAAGAAGACTCTTCTAGGAGTACTGGCTTTCTCTTCCGGATTCGTCTCGCTTTGGGGAGCCTGCGTTCGCTCTCCCAAGGCCTTTCCTCCCCCCTCCTCCCACGGTCGCCGTTAGCTCTCGGCCCGGGACACTCGTTTATCTCCGTTCCGTGAGTTTTGGCATCCTCCCTCTCCCGGAGGATAGTTAGCTTTTTTTTTTTTTTCTGCTTCGGTCAG